>JAAGKR010002267.1:983-31362 GCA_011419295.1 Clarias macrocephalus | reverse complement strand
ATCTGCTAGGAAACCACTGCTAAGGACAGGCAACAAGCAGAAGAGACGCGTTTGGGCTAAAGAACTCAATAAAGAACACAATAAAGAAAACTCTTTGAATGAGAAGGTGTGTCCAAACTGTGTATATATATATATATATATATATATATAATAAACAATGGGGGAGACATTGCTAATAAACAGAACATTGTGTGCCAAAAATATAATGAAATTGGAGAATGTTGTAACCTTCTCAGTACAGTGCATTGCATTTCTCTGAATATTAAAAATATACTCACAATGGTGGATTCTCTAATGAACAAATGTTTCTAAACCCGTTTTCTGCCTTGCCAGTCAATGATCCTAAAACCTTTTAGATTTATCGCATTGACTCAGCACGACTTCAGCTGCAAACAAATTAGAGCTATATTTTCCACTGAGACGGAATTAGGGACTTATTTAGCAGGGAAACTGTAGTTTGTGCTCGCTGAAACCTTGTGGGTGGATGAGCTGCGTGCATTTTTCATCATAACCATTTGTAAACATCTGTGGAGAATCACCTGAGGTGCCAGAAACTTCTGTTAGATTACTGGACAGATTAAATAGAATACATGCAGTACAAACTGTACCCAGATACAATTAGGTCATTAGCATCCAGCATACAGATTATACAGATTACAATACAGATTTATAGTTTTAATATTGAATATTAGACCTACTGTATGTTTAATAATAAGGAAACCATAGTCAGTCAGTAGCAAAAGTGAATTCATTTACCGTTCAAATAAACAAATAAAATGCTGACCTTTAATAGCAATGTTCCCATGAACAGAAGATGGTATGGGTGAAATGTGTAAGCGAGAATGACAGTGGCTTAATTACATTTTATAGAGTGGTCTCTTCTAACATTGCAGTCATAAGGCTCATGAAGATGAAGAAAGATGAGAGAAGACAGTGCTATGTTCATCACTATGTCTCAATATTTAATACTGTATTTTATTGAGCCTGTTTAGCTAACATGGTCCACATTAAGGTTTATATTTTTCCAACGACAAAAATCATCATTCATTCATTCATTCATTCATTCATTCATTTTCTATAGTTCTTATCCTGTATACAGTGTCTCTGGGGTGCCTAGAGCCATATCCAAAGAGACCTTGGGCATAAGGTGACGTATACCCTGGACACGTTTCCAATCCATTGCAGGTCTCACAGACACACACTATGGGTAATTTGGGAATGCCAATTACCCTACTCTGCATGTCATTATACTGTAGGAGAAAACCAGAGTTCCTGGAGGAAACCCTCCAAGCACAGAGAAAACTCCACACACACAGACCCAAGGTGTGAATCAAATCCTAAACCTTGGTGGTGTGAGACCACAGTGCTAACCGCTACTGTATGTGGACTTCAGAAATCTCTAATTCTATATGTTAAAAGATGCTAATGTACTTGTCTTTTACGCAAAAGAATGTCAAAAGTGGTCAAATGCCCTATATGATGATATATCCATCCATCCAGGAACCTCTGTAGTCCAACTAGGGACCATGGAGATCAATAATGATCATTGTATTTAATCCCATTTTGTGTAACTATGTTAGGAACTCCGGTCCATATTAACATGCGTTTTTACACATTACTGGCAATTCGGAAATGCCGATTAGTCTAATCTGCATGACTTTGGACTGTGGGAGGAAACCAGAGAACACAGAGAAAACCCACCAGGCATGCAAACTCCATGCACACAGACCTGACATGGAAATTGAACCCAGAACCTGGAGGTGCAAGGCAACAGTGCTAACCACTAAGCCACCATGCCAAATTAATATTGGAACGGTTGAGATGGTCCATTTGTCTGAAACCCCTACATTATTCCAGAGCTACAATACTTACCAGTCTCTCAGGTCATTGGAGGGAGTCCTTGTGCATGCCATTCAAAATTCATGTGATTGCCAGAGTTTGTTGGAAAGTATATCTAAACAAACAGCATCATGAAGACCAAGTTTCTAGTAGAACATATTTCAATATATACTGTATATTAAAAAAAAAAAAAAAAAAAAAAGGACCAGTAGACGGGAAAGGAGCCGAAGGATTCCACAGCTTAGATTGGAGAAGCTTTTTTACTGGACAGCTTTAACCTATAGTAGGCATGCTACAAAGCTGGGCTTCATGAGAGAGTGGCAAGCCATATGAAATTCTTATGAAGATATCCAGAAAACATGTTGGAGATTCAGTAAAGCTCTGATGAGACTAGGGTGTACATATTTGAAAATACGTTCGACAGAAAACCAACCGTTCTCACCACCCTGAGAAGACCATCCCTACTTTGAAGTTTGGTGGTGGCAGCATCTCATTAGACCTATATTTAACATGGATGTCTATTCACATTTAGCCCTTGCCCATTAGTTTCTTTCTGAACACAAGACAAATGTAACAGTCTAAGTAGATGGTGCGGTCCTGAATGAAAAGTAACAATATCCCACTATGGTCATTAGGTGAGATGTAAGCTTTAAATCACGCTGTGCTCAGTGACGGTATTGAAAGTGAAAAAATCTCCGCGGGGTTGGATAAATGTGAGAAACAGTATTGAGATCGCACATGGGGTTACAGGAGGACAGTCCTCTTGCCCGCATGGCACAACTCATTGAGAGTTCGGACCAGCTGGGGCTAATTCTGAGTGACACACAGACCTCTCCCAGCGAGACAGTGAGTGATAGAGCATGGACTGGCCCATCTGTGGTGGAGATCAGATTAGACACCACATTGCCTGTCCTCTCCGACACTCCCCATTCATCACCTCCCCCTTCCATGTTGGAAGAATGCCAGCACGCCGGTCCTACCTCCCCTTCCCAACCCTTCCATCAGCTCCTCTGTCTGTGTTTTTCTTCACACACAATCTGAAAAAAAAAAATCCCCCCAAACAGATGACAGGCATAAAGAGAGGCTTATTATTTCTCTCCCCACTGTTAACACCAGGCCAAACTGCTGTTAGCTGTTAATACAGCACCAAACACACACCTCAGCATGCCATTACATCAATAATCCTACTGGGAGGACAATGTGTTTACGGTGTAACCGCAATAGTTGACTTAAATCAATGTCAATTTTAAAAGAAATGCTTGAAATTGCTGGGGAGTCGCGGTTAGCTAAAGGAACCCACATACGGACACCTGGCAGGTGCGTTTATTCTGCAGATGTTGTGCGTTACGTACGCCACGCACGGTGGAACTCCATCGCCCTGAGGAGAACATGGTTCAGATTCTTCCAGACTGGGACACTCGGCTCCTCCGCCCACGTTGAACTGCTGGACTTTGCGAGTACGTGTACGTTGGCCCTTAGGACCGTTCAAGTCATAGCATTCTTTAGAGCAGGATGACCATTCGGACCACTCGGTCACCTCACAGTCCTTGGTGATGAGACAAGCTTGGTATGTGACTGGAAGGGTTTGCTGATCGCACAGACTGCAAAAGAAGAAAAAGAACATAGAGGTTACTGATTGATCTTCAATTTAACAGGCAATACCACTTTGACACATAAGGTTTTCTGATTTTATGGCACTATAATTATACTGTACAGTTGAATTTATACCCAATATATCTTATTTTTATTTGCATTATTAGATGTAAAAAATATATATATATTTTTTAGTTTGATTCTCGGCAGCACGCTGGTGTAGTGGTTAGCACTGTTGCCTTGCACCGCCAGGGTCCGGGTTTGATCCCCGGCCAGGCTCGATTCCCGTCTCTGTGTACATGAAGTTTGCATGTTCTCCTCGTGCTTGGTGGGTTTCCTCCGAGTACTCCGGTTTCCTCCCACAGTGCAAAGACATGTAGGTTAGGCTAATTGGCTTTCCCAAATTGCCCGTCGTGTGTGAATGAGTGAGTGTATGTGTGTGTGTCTGTGCCCTGCGATGGATTGGCACCCTGTCCGGGGTGTACCCTGCCATGTGCCCTAAGTCTCCTGTGATAGGCTCCAGGCCCCCCGTGACCCTGAATACAGGATTAAGCGGTATAGATGATGAGTGTCTGAAAGTTTGATTGTCCAAAATGTATTTTGTAATACAATATTGCGTTTGTTGCCCTTTTTGCATTGTTGATTCATTGGGCTTTTTACCTAAAATGTCCTTAGTTCAGCGTTTTAATAGTCCTGTTCTTTTTGTTCTTTATGGGAAGAAAATGTTTTAATGCGTTATTAAGCCTTCTTTTCCATTTTATAGTTCCATGTTCCTTGTTTGATCTCTTGACCCTTACCGTTTCTAACATTTCTGATTACAGCTATGTCTCTCATGACCCTTACAGTCTTTACCTTAATCTACAGTATGCTATAGATTATCACTTTGATTTTTTCCATTTGCTGAACACTGCGTTCATACACTTGAGTCTCTCTACAACATGTTACTGTATATAATCACAGAATCTCATCAAACCTATAATGAAAGTTCACAAAAAAAAACTGTAACATTGCTCATATTCTATACAGTTTTTTTTTTTTTTTTGCTTGGGTTTTCTTTTTTAAGTCAAGTTAGATGTGCATTAGGTTATGACTTTCATGAATTTTAATTAACAGATATCAAACCCAATTTTCCATAGAATGATTAAAACTGTGTTTCTCTCAGTAGGTCCTAAGAGACTCATAGGCAGCACAGTTTCACCTCCCGCTGTGTTTTAATTACCCGGCTCAAATTTTTTTTTTTGGGGGGGGGGGATTTTCAAAAACCCACTCATTTGCAATTTACTTTTATTTGCTCTCTCTTTGTCCCTCTAATCTGACTCATACGACAGTTATCAGACATGCACCAATTTCTATTCACTACAAGTTACATGGAAGAGCAGATGAATTTCAGACTATGTGTATCTTTACTCATAAGACATTATTGAATAATCATGATTGATCATGAATATTATACATTCTTTGCTGATCAGGGTGTGGTGGATCCAGAGCTTTTCCTTGAATTAATGGGCATGAAATAAGAATACACACATCAGTCCATCATAATGCACAATACACTCATACTTTCCCACCTACAGACAATGTAGAGTAGCCAATCCCCACCCAGGCCTATTTTATGAAGCTGGAGGAAAACAGAGAGTGTGGAGGAAACCCATTGGGAAAATAATCCAAGCTCAAGATCAAAGTGGAAACTCTGTGAAGCTGTGAAGCAACACTCACTCACTAACTCCTTCTCTAAACCACATATCCTATACAAGCCTGAGCCCTGGAGCCTATCCCAGTAGACTCAGCGTGCCAGTCCATCAGAGGGCACACGAGCATATACACTTACATACACTATGGGGAATTTGGAAACTCCAATTATCAAATTGTCTTTGTGGACGAAAACTGGAGTACCCATAAAAAAAAAACACCAAGTTCTGGGAGAACATGCAAACTCTATGCACTCTATGTCCAGGACTCATACACTCAAATGTTTTACAACATTTAAAAAACATATGTAAGGTGCAATGAAATGGATTTAATGATAAAAAAACTAATCTAAACATACACTGATCAGCCATAACCTTGCAATGCAAAACATCATGCCCAGTTTTGTGTAGGATTGTGTCCGTTTCTGCCACCTGGGCAGCTCTGAGGGTGTGCTGTGATGTGATGTGTGATACCAGGAACAGATGAAAAAGCAATCATGTGAGTCAGATTGAGTCCTGGGGAGTTCAGAACCTGGATAGGCAGTTTTGAGCTCATTGTCTCCTAGACCCCATGAACAGCGGGCTGTGGTGCATTGGGTGCTCTTGTGCATTTCTATCATGGACGGCACTGACATTTTTCAACAATTTGTGTTGCACTGGGATTGCATTTCTGTTGGATCAGATCGGGCTGCTGGTCTTTGCTCTCCATAGGTATAGGTGAGCCTTGGGTGTCCATAATCCTGTCCTCAGTTGATTGGTATGTAATTATTATGATAATGTGACATGGGGTTAACGTTTTTGGCTCATCTGTGTATTTATTATAGAAGAAGAATAAAGGAATAAAAAGGAAAAAAAAAACAATCAATCAAAACTAGTAACCAGGAGGAACTCAGATGTATAACGTTCCATGAACTGTTTTATGCTACTGAACAGCCAGAAAAAAATATATAATTTTAACTCAAATTCGGATATTTTTGTTACATTAAATACACTATAGGAAAATACAAGACACATAATGGTTTAACCGTTTTTCTTCTGGGATCCTTTAAAGGTTGTGTGTATAACCCCAAAGTGGCTTCATGTCAGGAAGGATTTTATGTAGAACTATTTGGGTAAGCTAAGAACACATTATTGTAAAAAGAACCCATAAAGAGCTTTGAAGAGGACCAAAGAGTAAGTAGGTAAGTAAATAAAACATATATACATAAAAAAAATCTAAATAAAATAATAACATTTATAATAAACTTAAAATTTGATCATGACATGTACATTGACTGACTGTATTTGTAAGTTGTACAGGCATTTTGCATAAACACCTAAGTGAGACTCACCTCAGTGTTGTTGTCGTCCCATTCTTGTGCACACACGTCACCTCTCTGGTTTGGTAGCCCACTTGCAGGTTCCAGAACTTTCCACGCTGTCGGAACTGCCGGTTCTCTTTCCTCTTTTTCTTGATAAGTTCTCGAGTCTCTGGATCCTTCATACGATCTTTGTCCCTTATCTGTTCCCCTTTAGCTCTTTTTAGCTCCTTGTTCTTAAGCTTTTGGGCTTGTCTTTCTAGCCTTGCTTGTTTTCTTTCTTGCTTGCTTAACCTGTCAGCCTGGTTTTGTTTATCCTTGCGTTTTAGTCTTTCTAGACGTTTTGGTCTATCTTGGCGATTTGGTCTGCCTGGACGATTTGGCTGTTCCTTACGTTTGGGTCGATCTGGACGATTCAGTCGGTCCTTACGTTTGGGTCTGTCAGGTCTTTCCGGTCGTTTGGTTCGGTCAGGTCTTTCTGGTCTTTTGGGTTGGTCAGGTTGTTCAGGCTGAATTTCTTCCACTTGCCTGGCTTGGCGTGAAGGGGGGATGATGCAGTCCCCCCAGGATCCCACTCTGAGGCTGTACATATTCTCTTCATCCTCACAATCTTCTTCATGACAGAGTTGGAATTCAGTAAGATTGGGGCAAGCTGAGCCTTCAAAGAGAGGTGGAGACAGGACAGATCGGATTCGGTTCTGCAAGCCTGAACCACACGTCTTAGAGCATAAGCTCCATGGAGAAAACTCTGAGACAATGCAATCCTGGGGGCATGGGATGAGACAGGCCTGCTCCAGCCTCGGCTTGGGCTCAAAGTATTCACAGATGGTGTCTTCTGCGGGGGCACTGTTGCTCTTCTGGACACAGGCCACCTCGCGGGTCTGTATTCCTTCCTCACCTCGTGTGCACACCGATGGCCGTGTTACTGCAGGGTTGCGTAGGGAGACAGGAACACACTGGTTCCATGGCCCGAGCTGCCAGTCGTACAGCTCCTTGTGCCAGTCACAGACACGGAAACAGGTCTGTTGGTTATCAGGCCGCTCACTCTGTGGACAGTTGGTATGAAGTGTAGTCCAGCCCTCGGAGTGGGCACACCACACAGCTCTGCTCTGACTCCCACCTGGACCACACTCGCTGCCCATACACCTGCCCCAGGGCCCTGTTAGAAGGAAAGTGATTTCGTCAGATTCGTGTGAAATTTACAGTACACTCCTAAATATTTTTTACAGTTTTGATATGATAATGTTTCATGACAATACAACATGCTTGGATGTTTGTTATATCACTTAGTATTATTTATTTATTTTACTAATTCAGTTACAGTACACCAGTACGCATTTAGATGGTGTTGCATTCAAAAGAGTTAATTTGGAGAGTTCAGTTAATGCTCTTATATATATATATATATATGCACTTAAGACAATGCGCTCACTAGAAACGACCCTAACCCTAACCCCATCAAATAAAATGATCATTTCTTAAATCGATATTCCTCTATTCCCATGATTGCCATAAAGCACTCAGAGGGAGGTAAATGTATCAAGGATGATAGACAGTAAATGATTGCCACTCCTGATGGCTTCAGCAGAAAAAACTGCTGCATAGAGCAAAGTGAGAAGTGACATGCTTGCTTCAGGAAAGTGGGTCAGTGTAAAAATCCAGTGCCTTTTTTCTTAGTCCAACATTCTTTTCAGCTTTCTAAAAAAAATTATACTACCCCATTTTTAGTGCCACAGGGGCTACAGTGACATTATGTCTACTGGGTGCATCTGGATTCTGCTTTCAAACAGCTTTTCAAACTTCAAAGCAAAATCTACTGAAAAAAAATACCTGCAATTAATTTTTCAATTTTGCAGCATATTTTCAACATGACTGATTCTCTTTGATGGTCTTGTCTAGCCCATTGATGTTTGTGGAGCACTTTCTTAAAAATAAAACATCAGTGTAGTTGTTTGGCCTGTGGATGTCTTCATGAGATGTCGAACTCAGTGCTTGTCTACCTGCACCATAAAGTGCCTGGGCTGGAGAGTGATTTACCAAGGCCCAGGGAGGACTGGAGGACTCTTTGAAGGTTTGCTTTATGGCCTTTCTCGATAAAGGTGAGGCAAGGAAATAAAAATGTCAGTGGAAGAAGCAATAGACAGAATTAGCCTGCAGGTGAGGCCACAGCCACAGGATCAATAAAGATCAATAGTAACCTCAAGAACCTGGACCAAAATTGGAGAGACAGAGCTGGAACATCCACAATTGGCCATACACTCCATTTTATCAGGGAGAAAATGTAGAGGGAAAAAAATAAGCTGAAAGCTTGGAAGACATACTCATCATGCTCTCTGACAAACCAGACATAAGCTGCTGACTACAGTAATAGTGTGCGCTTTACTACAGCACATCATCGTCCTAAGAAATAAAGTTTCGAAGTTGGAGAGTAAAAAAAAAAAAAAAAAAATTAGAAAGTTGGTCATCTAAAACCAGTCCTCCAGCATAGGAGCTGTGAAATGTGTTTAGTGTGGTAACACTATTTGTCTATCTGCCCTAGCAGATGCCCTGTGCAATTTATGAGGGTGTCACAGGGTGCCATGGCTATCCACAGGCCACAGGACACCAGCATAGTACAGGCTATAATCAGTTGCTGAATTGGATAGCACGCCCGCCATCCATTGCCAAAAGGTGCCAAGGGAAGCAGGAACCATTTCCCAGTGGAGTATTGTTAATTAATAAAAAAAAAAAAGGGAATGTGACAAAACTAACCAAAGTACTATATGTATCTATATCTATGTGTGTGTGTGTGTGTGTGTGTGTGTGTGTGTGTGTGTGTGTGTGTGTGTGTGTGTGTGTGTGTGTGTCATGTCTATGTCATGTTTATATCATGTCTAAGCTCCTCCTTTTTAATCAGGCATTTAAACAAACCTGAAGGGTAGATTTTTTTTTCTGTCATTTCATCTCAAGCTGATTTTCATTTTCTGTCAAATGCAATATGATGTAGCTTAAAATTAAGAAACAATAAAAATACAGCTTTGACTTGTATTGTGAGACATTATCAGTGATTAATTTAACGAAGATCGAATAGGTCACAATTTCCTGGACTAACTTCAAATCTCAGACTAAGATCATTTTTTATAAGCAAATACTGTGAAAGTACATGTTTTGAAAGAAAAACTAATAAATAATGTAAGAACCTTCTGGTAATTTTATTGTTAAATGGCTTTTTTTTTTTTTTTGCTTAGCTTTTTTGTTCAAACTTCGGCCCTCTTATAAATTCACAGATTGGAAAAACATTGCTGGGAAATCTATTGTTTTCAAGTCTTGAGCTTTATTTTTCCCCCATCATGTGCCTTGGATTGATTAAACGGTTAAATATTTGATTCCAGTAAAATGTTTCATGAATGTGCGTCCTGTCTTTTGTGCCAACGATAACACATTATGTATTATTATTCAGGATTTTTTTTTTTTTATCCAGTGATGTGCCATTTGCAGACCTATATAAGTTATATCATTTTCACACCCAAAGCAAAAACAAAGCGTATTTTATGATATGTAGGTATCTAAAAAATGCACACACGGTATATATACATACAATGCTTGGCTGTCTCCTATATAAACAGCAGGTTAATTACAATCCCCACCATGTATTCTGTTTAATCATCCAGTGAACTTCAAAGGCCTGTGTGAATTGTAAGAAAGGTCATGGGCTAACTAGGGACGGAAGGTAATTAACAGGAGGTCTGCCAGTAAAGCATGTGTTTTGTATTCACAGATACAGTGCAGTTTTTCTCTTATCTACTTATCAGCTATGAGAAATCAGCCTCCACTTGCTTACAGCCACAGGGTCAGAGATTTCCTACAGTGTATTGTTTTTGCTTTCCAGGAAAAAAAAAAAAAATCATTTCCAAATTGGTAATGAGATTTCCTTCTGCATCCCTCCCCTCTTTTCCAAGTGAATGCACATGATAGGAAGAGCTCTACAGATTTCGGAAATTATGGCACATGGTTCATAGATGTGACGAGGCTGCCACATTAGAAGTTTTGGCAGACATGGCTGAATATCTGTCCTCTGTACACCTGAAGATGAAGTATCCAGCATTGATGTTTCACACTAGTCTTCCCCTGCCACAAGTCACCCTACAGTCTTTTTTCGTCCCCTATTAACACACAGTAAAAGCTTTGCTTGGTTGACATTTTAACAGACTGACATGGAACGGCTGGTTTTTGTCTGGGACTAGTTTTGTAGAATTTCCTAACGGAAAATGCTGCTAAACATTTTGGCCAGAGAGCAAAAATGAAGCAATTTAATTACAAGGCTAATCTATGAATCTCATTGACTAGATACACTGAATATCCATCACTGAAATTCCTGGTCTCATCCTCATCTCAAAAGCAGATCAGCTTTGCCGTTTTTCAAAAGTCCACACCATACGCTGAAGTCGGCATGCAGTGCTTTCTGGCTCATATGAAGTGACCCATGCTGGACTGATTTTCTACCATGGAGATCAAACAGTGTAGGGTAATGATAGAGATCTGAGGGCTTATTGTCTGGAGCCCCCTCTAGGTATCCTTCACAGAAGCAGAAGAAAGTGAAGGATTGATCTCGCACCACATGGAGTTCCGCCAAACATAGAGATTTGTCAGTGCTGTTTTTTTTTTTCTTTTTTTTAGGGAGGACATCATAAATCTCATAAACAAGAAATGTGATACAACAATCTCAGATTTACGCTTATCTGTTCTAAGCGGAGGGTTTTATTCTTCTTTTTTTTTCGCGAAGGGGCATTACATGCCTCATTTGGGGTGTCGTGCAACATCAAAAAAGGCTTATTCTCTCCAACACACAGTGCATTCCTCGCAGGCATTCGTTTCAGCCTCATTGAACTACAGGGGTGGATAAGGCACAGACACTTTTATGTCTAGAGACTTAAAAGCAATGTAGAATCCAATCTGATCAAATGGCTAAGCAATTTAAAGTTAGAGGCTTTCCTCATGGGCTTAAGCATGGCTTGATGACAGGCTTTGTATATAGTCTCACTCATAATCGCAAGCGCTGATTTACCACCATTATTCATCCGTTTATCTGGCACTGTCTTATGAGCGCCTATTTGGGAATATGCTGAACTTAAAACCGACCTGTTTTTTCTTGTTAGTTCATGTCACTGTTCATCCCTGTTCGCACAGATCATCAGTACCCCAACCCCTCTCATCAGGAGATTGCAAATTCAAATCCCGACTGATGCTTTTTTTTTTTCTCCCACCATCACCATGCAGGAGTAGGAAGACAGGCAGACATCTCAATTAACTCAGGTTATATTTAGTGTTATGATTCACTGAATTTGACATTAGAAAAGAACAAACAAAAAAAAACATTCATATTAAAAAGAGCAAAGTTAGAAAGATGGAAATATCTAAAAGCAAACATGTTCACACTTTGCTTAGCGTACATCATGCATGTTAAACAGACAGCTATTCGAGAACAATAATATGAACTCAGCTCAATAATGTTCAACATACATACGCTTTAATCAATTGAAACAACCTACACACACCAAAGTTCAAAGAGAAAAAAAAGATGGGGGGACAAAATCACATACAATGTGACCCCCCCGCCACCCCCTCACCTAATACAGTACATATATGTATGTATGTTCTTTTTACCCAGCAAAAATTACTTAGCGCTCAGTGAAATTCTCACCCACACACTTTCTAACGCACAAATGGCAGAAATTGATTTAGCACTATGATCTATTGTGTAGTTTGCCAAGTGATTGTAAAATAAAGTCTGACCGCTTTCAGAAAATGATCTGTCATGCCAGTATGGAGTCTTCAATGATTTTAGAAGCACTAGCAATCAGGATAACAATTTTAACAACTCAAGGGGGTGGTGTGTGTGTGTGTATCTGTAGGGAGATGTCATTTAAGCATCCAGAAAGGTTTTGCGGGACAAACAGATGAGCTACAGCAGAAGTGGATTAAAAGAACTAAAAGGATCTCATTTTTCAATCTGTCTTGTAAAAAAAAAAAAAAATACTGTCACTATGTTTTGTCCTTGGGAATAAAAGCACCAAAGGACTCACCAAAAAGCCAATAACTATCATTACATTTATTAGTTCACAAATGCCAATGATAAGTGACTATAATCTTAACTAGAGGAAAGAAGGCTGTCCTTCCAACCCGTTTGACTTAGTACGTAGATTTCAAATGTAGTAAAATACAGTTAGTTTTGAACAGGTAATCGGATTGGACAAGAGTGCTGATATAGAGCATAACAGCCATACACCGAATAAGTAGACATGGAAACAGACTTTGTGACATCACCTATAGGTTTTTTTATGCTCAACTGTAGCTGACTTCACCTAAACCCCAGTTAATCCATAAACGTGCAAATGGGCAGAACAAACAGAGCCCGACTGTTGTTTGGACCATGGCTACAACCCACTAGCTAGCTAGCTTAGCTAAAATGCCATAGTGGCTAATGTTCATTTATATGCTAAGATTACTTTGAATCAGATTGAACTCCATCGTTCACACCCAACATGTTGTCCCATGTCAATCCTTACACTTCTTGCGGTAAGTTAAACTACAACTACTGCTTAGCTAAAGTGATGCGTACTGTAACTAGCGGTTTTCCGGCTGCATTAATTGGCCAAACCCCTAATTATGCATAACTTTATGACTTAATATAATTCTAACTGATGCGTTATTATAACTGTATAATTGCATATAAAGAAAAAAATAATAGGTATGTTAAAAGGATGTAAAATCACCCTACAATGATTACAGTAGATAGAAATCCACAGTAGCCAGATGAAATCCTCCACCCAAGAATGGGATTCACTGAAGCAACGCTTGCGGCATTTTTCAGTCAAATTGAATATGAAGCCATGCTTCTCGTGCAATCGCCAAGCAATCACATATGCACGCATGTTCACCAAAATCTGAACAGACAAAAGTGATTCCATTCCTCCAAACCACTAACTAGTTATTTCGCCAAAAGTGAGACAGGCAGATGAGAGCATTTTGCCTGAAGTCTGTGCTCTGCTATTGTTAAAGGAAAACAGCACTGCACTGTATAGAGAGAGAGAGAGAGAGAAAGAGAGAGAGAGAGAGAGAGAGAGAGAGAGAGAGAGAGAGAGAGAGAGAGAGAACAGACCTTCACCAAAACATGGAGGGAGTGATGAGACACCCAGTGACAGCTTGAGTCACTCGCACACAAAGCACAAAGAGCATGCTGTTTGGCCATAGCATTGTAAAGACAGATACACACAATCCTTTGTCCTTTATTCTTTCCTGTACAAATTTTAGAAACGTTCTTTCTCCGCTTAGAACTGTAACTCACTACAACTAGCTGCCTTGCGTTGCGGATGAATCCTCGGCTGCTGAGTCTCCATTTATTCTGACACCGAAGGATAAATCAAGTCTAATCGCAGGCACCATTAACGCTATAGCCAAAGACTAATTAGGTAGAGACAGAAAAGTGGAGGATATGAAAGAGCCAGCACAGCTACAAAGGACAAAACAGTCCAAACATGCAATCACAGGCAATCTTTCAGCGCTCTGCCAACGTTCCACCTGCTGGTGACTTTGAGCTGATCTGCTGATCACATGTGGCAGGTTCACAACTGATTCAAAAATCTTGATCTTGTAGTTCATGAAGGATTAACCGTAATGGAATGTAAACGTGGAGCACCTGTAGAACAGACATATACACACTTCTACACCCTGAGTCGAGTTTAACATCAACCCAGATGCAGATTGAAATACTGAACATAAGGTTTTGTTTATGCATCCACACAATATTTTCTATCATTAACAAATATCTATATCTGCTTTTCATTCATTTTCATTCATCTTCTATAGCAATAAACCTTCAGACACTAGCCACGCCCTGGACAGGCTGCCAGTCCACCATACCCCCCCCCCCCCCCCCCACAATATCACTGGCCAATTTGGGAAAACCAATTAGAAGAACTGCAAACTGCACACACCGACCCAGGGTTGGAATTGAACCCTCAGCCCTGGAGGTGTGAGGCCACAGCGCTAACCACTACATCACCAATCTGCTTTTCATTACTCTGAGATATTGTGATGTAATGCATTGCTTCATTCTCCAACATACTGCACTATTTTTTTTTTGTTGGCTTATTGATCACTAAAGATACTTGTATAGACTGATAAAGGATAAGTCACAGCAGGGGGGAAACAGTCAACAGTGCAGCATATTTCAAGGCATCTAAACAAACTCCTTGTTTTTTTTTTTTTTTTGTTGTTTTTTATTAGCAGGAAAGAGAACAAATCCAGACACAAAGAAAGAGGAAGGGAAGGAGGGAATGACATTACTTTGTCAATGAAGCTGGGATGGAAAGAGCTGACGTCATGATGGTGTGTGTGTGTGTGTGTGTGTGTGTGTGTGTGTGTGTGTGTGTGTGTGTGTGTGTGTGTGTGTGTGTGTGTGTGTGTGTGTGTGTGTTTGGGTTTAAGACGGTAATTCAGACCAAACAGTTTTATCACTTTAACTGACACGTCTCTTAATGCGAGTTCTTGTTCTCTTGACGACGTGCTGGCAATACCGTAACTAAATAAAGCTTACTGGATCGAACAGAGGGAGAGAACGAGAAACACAGTATGGGGGCTGTCGGTTCAGCGGTCTGCATACTGCACAAACAGCAGGTTTACAGGCTCCACGCTGCTGTTCTGATTAACATCCCGTACACATCACTCCAGCATATGCTTTGATCTAATGCGACCAGTGTCTTTCCTCCTCTAGCACATTCTACAGTCGGTGCTGTGATTTGTCTCATATGTTGCAGCATTAAAATAGAATCAGTGAAAGAATGGCGGGGGAAAAAAAAAACTAATTATACTTAAACTCTGCAAGAAGTCATTGAAATCTGTTGTAAACAAAACAATTAAGCATTCCTCCTAACTCTTTTAACTTTTATGTCTGCGTGGCTTTGTGATTATAATGATGGAATGACTTAAATGTGTTTATCTCACTATACGTAATAAAAACAGGGGGAAACATAAATGAACATGTATAAATTTCACTCCACAAACATAAAATTTGCATAGGAATATCATAACTGACTTTGTAGCTCGGAAAACCTCTGGAATGGTCATTCATTTATTCATTCATTAATATCTTCCATAACAAGTTTATCCTGGTCAGGGTTGGTCCATCTGGAGCCTACCCCAGGAGCACTATGAGTCAAGCAGGGAAAAAAACAAACAAAAAAAAAAAAAAACACTGCATGAAACCTTCACAACTTGAACTGCACTTATGCATTCACAACTAGGAGCAATTTAGTATTGCCAATCCAGGCATGTCTCTGGGAGGTGGAAAAAAACCTGGAGAAATCCTACATGGACACTGAAACTCCACACATGCTCCACAGAATACCCTGAACTGGAGAATCTGGAGCTTCAAGGAAGCAATGCATCCGAGAGAGAGAGAGAGAGAGAGAGAGAGAGAGAGAGAGAGAGAGAGAGAGAGAGAGAGAGTGTGTTCCGCATGAAAAATTAATGGTGTATATAGAATGAAGAGTGTTCAACACTGATTTACTACACTGTAATAACACAATCAAGTATGTATTTTAGAAGCAAAAAGGATTATTGATTGATTGATTGATTGATTGATTGATTGATTGATTGATTGATTGATTGATTGATTGATTGATTGATTGATTGATTGATTCCACAATTTATGGAATCCTTCATAAAAAAAATGTAAGTAAATTATTATAATTCTTAACACCCTCTTGGCATTAACATGGATGCTAGTAAGCACATCCTAAGTATTTTATAATTCTATGTTAACTCAATGCTGCTTCAACCATCATCATTTAATTACAAAACACAGTCTTTATTTTTTGTAAGTTAACCATTTTAAGAAATATGAAAAAACTAACTGCCACCTCATTTGTGAAATCATCATTTAAAAATAAATAAATAAATTTTAACACATTTTGCATATTGATGTCACTTTGACATACTACAAGTATCCTTTATCCTTTCCCTCTCTCTGTCGAGCTATACATGTTCACTCCTGAGTTGCCAGTGATCCAGACCCCTCTGCCCTCTGGACCCGTCTAACCCGTCCTGGGGTCCTGCTTCTGGTTGGAGATCTCGTCGCATGGATGCCCCGTGTGGTCTGCCTGGATTTCTATGGTGGCTGGGGATGGTTTCCATTAAGACTGTCCTATCATCGATTGATGCTCTGGGGACCTGTGACTTCAGTTGTTCGATAGCTCAGGACTGGAATCTCCTACAGTCTACCTGAGCCTCCAGGAACAAACTGGACTCCTTTTAATTTTAATTTTAACACATCTCCTGTTACACTAAACTTCCAGTACACATTATTAAGTTGATCAATCCCTGCTATCCGTTATCACCCAGATGAGGATGGGTTCCCTGTTGAGTCTGGTTCCTCTCAAGGTTTCTTCCTATTACCATCCCAGGGAGTTTTTCCTTGTCACCGTCGCCCTCGGCTTGCTCATCAGGGACGATCTTATCATTTTGATTCATACACATTGCATCCAGACTTACTTCTTTTTATTGTGTAAAGCTCCTTTGCGACAATGTCAATTGTTAAAAGCGCTATATAAATAAAATTGACTTGACATGACTTGAAGTACAGTGAGCTACAAAACCAGTTATGAATCTCTTATGTAAATTAGACTGGAAAATAGCTCAGCTGCATGGACAAAAGGAAAGTTCTTAAAATTTAAATTGTTCTGATTAGAAACTCCAACCTAACAGTTTATATGGATGCTGATGCAATAAGATGTGTGTTTACAGTATATGCTCAAAGCACTTAATTAGAGTAGAACTTTTTTGACATGGGCAAAGTGGTTCTGCCTGCTGCTGCTGCGAAGCATTTAATCAGCCAGAAATACTGTATAGTTAAAGAAGAAGCAAAACTTTGAGAAACTTCTCTTTGTTTAGAAGAAGATGACCAAGATGGTCCCTGAATTGTGTCATTTTTGTTTTCCTGATGTTCTTTCTAATTAAGTCATAATCTTAGAAGCACATACTGCTCTTACAATTTGTAATCAGGAGAAAAGAAGCCTGTTCTGAGCCCCTTAGTGTAAGAGGTGAAAGAAATATGAATAAATAGAAAAAGTGGTGTGTTAGACGTCCCATCATTTTTTCCAACAAGTCATTCCTTTAATATCATGACTGATTACAAGATTTCAATTTAATCTATGATGGGTAATCCTTCAACAGAAAAAAAATAAATAATCAAGCTAATCATTGCCTCTTGCTGTACCATGGACCAGAACCCAGTAGATTAAAATTCAAAGCAAAGACTGGTGGGGGAGTTTTGTCTTCACGTAATGTATTGATCAGAAAGGGCAGCAACGTATTCCTCCGTGAAATGTGTTGTGTCATCTATTGTTTCACTCATGTGGGGCAAATGTGCAGGAAGAATAGATACTTTAGAAACAATCAGATCAAGTATTTACAAGGCTAAAATGTAACTATTGCGCAAATTAACGAAGGTTTACAGTACACCACCCCTCTCATTCTCAAATTATTTCTGAGCAAGCATAATAGGGTCGAAGTTTTCCAAATAACGTGTTAACTTTATGTGTTGTTTTTTTTTTTTTTCTGAGTGGGCTGTTATTCCGATTATAGTGTAATATTAGGGTCAGTGTTAACACAACTATTGTAGAAGCAAAACATAATATCAACAAAACCTTAAACATCTACAGTATCATTCAAAAGATGGGATGCAAAGGTTTTGACACAATTTGGAACTATTTTCCTATATTCTATAACAATATTGGAGATTTTAAAAACTTTGAAAGGACACATATGGAATTAGGTAAATAAGTTAATAATAAAGTCAGTTGTTATTTCAAGATTTAAGTTAAGCTGTTCTGGAATAGTTCTAGCAAGAACTGGATTGTCGAGGTCATTTACAAACTCGATAAAGCACCATGATAATCTAGCTCTCATGAAGACCTTCCCAGGGATGCGAGACCAAAACTTAACTTTGCTGCTGAGAGAAAATTTCCAGCCTCAGAAATCACCAATTAACAAACAGCACTTCCAATTAGAGCCGTTGTTGCTGTTGAAGGTTTTGCAGAGCAGAAGTAGCAGATACATCTCAATATCATCTGTTCAAAGGAGATTATTTCATATTTTGGACGCATTCAGTATTGTTTTACAATGTAGAAAGAAATAAAAAATCAGGAAAAACCATGGCGTTAGAAGGTGTGTCCAAACCTTTGACTGGTACTGGATGTCAAATTCAATGGGGGGTCAAGTCAGCTAATCATCAAAAGTGACAAACACTGAAATTTTACCAATTCACACCTTTTTTTTATATAAAACAGCAACCATAACCATCAGGTTTCATACTAAATGTAAAAGAGACATTTAGCATAATCAGGTGGTGGGAGGAAACCCACTTTATCAAGTCCATACCAAAATCCCTGTAAAGCCCTGGCGGTAGTTAAACCTCACATAACAAAACTGCCTGGCATGCTTCACAGTTTATTGTATAGTCCTCAGCTCTTTATTTCTTTTGGCTTCCTCATTTGTAGGTGGAAGCACAGTGACTTTGTGTATTGCAGGGTTTAAGAGCAGCTTGTTCCTCAGCACACCTACGGTACTATTCTTGTTTAAAAGATCAGACTTAGAGATATAAACCTTGTGTCTTAGCTCAGACACATAACAAAAGAAAAAAATCGCCCTTATTTTTCAAATCTCCTAACACAATTATTTAGATCTGTACAATCTGAAGGAGGAAAAAAGGAAAAGATGAAGAAATGGGAAGCACTGAATCCAGCGTTAATGATAATGACGATGATGGGACTAACGATGCTGATGGGACTAACGATGCTGATGGAGGTAATGGTGGTCCTGGTAGTAATGATGATGATGATTATGTCATTTGTAATATTAAAGCAATTACATCCAACTGAAAAAGAAAAAAAATCACATGACATAACATCAATCCTAATTTTAAACACAGCTACAGTAAGTCCTCGACAGTCCGCATACAGTATGAGCAATCCACAGATGATTCACCGAGAACAGGAGGACCAAGCAAGAGAGCTGCCAGTGTTTGACGATTTGAACCGATTAGGGCAGATTTACATAAATGACGAAAGTGGAACGGTTAAACAGCATGCTAAGCAACATGTTCAGAGCTCCACATGATCCACTGTATTTCGCCAACGAGAAGCAGGGAGCCATTATGCCAGCTCAGAGAGCCAGGAATAAAAGATATGAGCCAGGTTTGAATGCTGGCAGTCAAAAGCATTAAAATCAGTGATGGATATTAAACAGGTAGAGCACAAAGGTTGCACAATAAGTGGATATTTTAGACACAAAAAAAAAAGGTGAGCATTTTACCTCCATAGTATACCTCAGTACGAAGTTATCTAACGGCAGACATCATTTATAATTTTCATAATCAAAATCTCATATTCAAAAATATTGCTTGATCCACAATCTATTTGTACTACGAGGTCAGCAGCTGTCCAGTTTCTAGTGATGCCCAATCTGACCACTATCATTAATTGTAATACCAACCCACACACAGCACAGAAAAGTGTGGAGAAATGTCTGCAACTCGCTGATAGCATTATTTGCAATATGGTAGCAGTTTTGACTAATGGCTGAAACAACCCACTCAACATGGTCCACGAGTGCTAGATTTATCAAACTCTTACCACAAGCACAAAAATGGGAGCCAAATACTGCATCTGTTGCTAGTGGCTGGGATTCAGGATGTATAAGATCACAAGCACGGGCACAACAAGAAAACAGAGTGCACATGTTTGTGATTATCGCAGATTCAGAGAGATATTTTTTGCCAAAGCATGACTGTTACTCTACCACAAATAGAGATCAAATTATGGAATCCTGGAAATCCAGTTAAGCAAGAAACTCGGATTTCTATGCCATTTAATAACCCAATACCACTGGGGGAATTGTGGAATTAGCCATGCCTGAAGGGAGATTCTGAAGGGGGAAAAAAATGTTAAAGAAAGCACATCCGCTACCTAACAACCTTGAAATGACCCATTACCAAGCTACCGAGCATCTTTGGCTGTCCAAGAGCCTGACAGACTGTGCCGCATGAACAGTATTATACAGATATAGCAGGGCTATATATCTTATAAATTAGTATGTTAGGTTTAGATGACATTAGATTTAACAGTGATGAAAGTCAGTGCTTGCCTGATTGCTTTAGATGTTCTATCACTTATTGGTCGCCTGTCATATACTGTAGTATGGTACTGTATGTGTGTACATAACTCTGTCTCCAACACTGCTGTGATAAATCAAATGCCGTTGGATAAAGCTTTCTGTGAACCGTCATTTCATATAGCTGCACTATGCCACACTGGCCTTTTAATATAAATTGAACTGTCTCCAAGATATCAACGATATAATGTTATAGAAAGCTCATATTTGGCTACATGTATTAGTCAGATATTCTCAGTAGATTTCAAAATCCATAAAAGTCAAAGGTCACAGGGTTGAAAATGGCAAATCGAAAAATGAAACAGTAAAAGAGCAATTGAAATAATGCAGTTTCCAGTAATGCAGCTTAGTCATTGTAGCATGTTTTGTAGTAAAAACTTGTGTTCTTACTGTATGTTCCCACTCCTTACATCCTAGTCCTAGTTTTTATTATTATTATTATTTATTTATTTATTTATTTATTTATTAAACTTAGTTTGGCAACATTTTCATTGAAAGTTTAAGTCTACTTATATTTGAAAATATAACCAACAGTAGTAAAATTTTATCAAATGCACCCATCCATTATCTAAACCGCTTATCCCATGGAGGGTGACAGAGAGCCTGGAGACTATCCCAGGGAACTTATGGCACAAGGCAGGGTGGTACATCCTGGATGGGATGCCAAACCATTGCAGAGCACAAGCACACACTCAGTAAAGACTAAGCCATCATTAAATAATTAGAATTATATAATGTCAAAACATGTTAACATTGTGCGTTTCATATACTGTAAACCCAGACCAGCTTATACGTTTTTAGAAATATTTCAAAAGTCATTTTAGTAAAAGACCACTAGGGAGCTAAAACTCTGGTAAAATGTTATTTTGTACCAGTGAGCAAGGTTTGTTCAGAACAGCGAGGTTAAGTGAATATGAAGTGTCCTGAAACATAAACATATTGAGTCAAGAAGACACTTGAGTTAACGACTTTGATTGCTGGCTACATTGGTTAAGAGAAGCAATCAGTTTAGAGTGTACTTACCACACCATTCCCTACTCTGCTAAATCTATTGTAAATCACCTTGAATTAAAATCATCCTGGCTGTCAATCGTCAGCAAGTGGGTAAAGAATGTTTGCACTAATGTCTGTCGATTCTGTATTTCAACTTGTTTATAATGCACTTATACAGTTGACTCAAGGAATGGTTTATACAGTATAATAAAGTTGATTACAGTATATTGTGCCTATGCAGACCTGCCCCCTTTATTTACAGTACACTTTATTTACAATCACTAAGGGTTTCATTCAGAAATGAATTGTGTCCTCATAATGCACCAAAATATTTTAAAAAATAAAATAAAATCTCAGTAGTCAAATGCCATTTATGGGAAGTTTAAAGTCTATAAAAAAATAATAGAATGTGCTGGATCAAGTGCTATTTTACAAGCTGAGTAATAATGAGTATGGGCACGATTTACAATAATTATCTTGTAATTATTAGCTAGGACTATTCATGCAGCAATGGCGCACTGGCAAACTAGAGCAGACTGAAATTTTATTTCAATGCCTTTCATTTCATTAATTATATTATTGTTATTAATATGATTAATTAAATATGATAATATGATTCTTAATAAATGTTTTATTTGTTTACTGTTAATGACAAGTTATTTTGTACTTATAATTGTCTTATTTGTCTAGTAACTAATTTAGCTACTATTCAGAATAGTATAGAGTAAGGCTATTCAAAGCTAAAGGAAATTATCAACTTCACTATGGTTCCCCAAATATTCATTATTTTCTCATTATTTCACTTTTTATAGCTTTTAAATAACCACATCATCAATGTTAAGAGAGAGGAGCAGTGGTGGCTCAGGTAGTTAAGGGATGGGTTGAGGGATGAGGGATGGGTTGAGGGTGTAAAGGGATGGGTAGAGGGATGGCATATTGTCACAATTGAGGCCCTTAACTCTATTCCCATCTAAAATACCCAGCCACTAAGATGCAGGGTACCCTTATTGTCAGTCCCAAGCCTGGCGAAATGGCTGGGTTGTTGTACAAAGGGCATCCGTCATAAAGGCTGTGCCAAATGATCCGATGTGGCTTCCCCGAGAAAAAGGGAAAAAAAATTCAACGTTAAGAGAGGCAAATATCATGTCTTAAAATTCCTTATTCATCCTGTAGTGTATCAAATACAAAAATAAAACAATATCTAAATTCTAATCGATGTGTCAGTGCAATTAAGGTGATGTTTCTGAAATAATGACCCGGGATGCCTCCAATCATTACCTCAATCCTCAAAAGACTTTCAATCCAACCCCAGCACTTAACATTTAGCTAGAGGCATAACATGCTGCATACTGCCTTAACAGTTTGTTTATGTGAACCCAGTCCTTCAGATTTACTCACTCGTATACAATTATAGCTCTCTGTCCCCAGACGCAGCTGGTTTCAAAGCTGCAGTGCCCACACAAGGTCACTCTCATGACCAGGCTCGCTACAATACCTATTTAAAGTTGAGAGGAAAACCCACAGAGGTTCTCTACTGCACAGTGAAAAAGAAAAATCGTTCATTTTTTTTTATGAAGAAAGAAAATCCAAGTTATGTTAATAAGCTGTTTAGACAGAATGAGCTGAATACAGGGTAAAATAGATGACTTTTTATTCAAATACAATGTAATATTTTTTTTTCGTGCATAAATGATGGGGGGGGGGGTCAATCATAGTTATGTAGAGGGCAGACTAATTAAAATTCTTTTTATTATTTGGTTCCCATCACTAAGACATGTCCCTGATCTATCGCTGGGTTTTTAGTGCAAATGAGATATGCAGGGTTATCTACAGAATCCTTTCATGTACTTAGGTGCGCACACACAAAGGCAGTGCCCTGCAGCAATGTTAGAGTGGTGCTCGATATCAGGGCAGTGTGTCAGCGAGACTGTGAGCTGAAAAAGCACACACACCACCATGGAAATCAATCCCACAAGCACAGCGCTAAGTGCACCAGCCATTTTCCTGCTTTAATTTATTATTTTTTTTCTTTAAAGAAGCATATCAAACTATTATCTTGCTTGTGAAGGGTGATTTAGTTTAAGAAGGACAAAAATGTTAAATCTTACAGTGTGCAATAAGGGAAAAGTAACAGCGTATGTTTTGTCCTCACTGTACTTTGCTACAGTACAAAGCAAGCCACTTTCTACATGCCTTGCTATTATATGATTCCTCATCAGGGAGTCCAAACTGACTGTGCAAAGCGATGACTGACTGTACCTGGATCTTTGTAGTGCGTCAGATATCATTGTCTGTATCTGTATTCAGTTTTAAAGCACTGAGTTTGACATCTCCTCCTTAAGCTTGGCTCAGTCTAGTTTTGTAACTGATCTTAACTCAAAATGTGCGCATATCGCTTTCTCTTCATGGCCAGCATTGACTTTTTTTGTGTGATTTGTGCTACATTGGCTTTTCTGTGGAAGATGACCAGATGGGCTAGCCTTTAGTCCTCACGTGCTTAGGTGATGGGAGGGGGGGGGGGGGGTTACATAATCAAAACCAGCCAGCTTAACCCAAAACCCTCCCTCCGCAATATAATTTTATAATGGTTCATTTAAATTACTAATTGTTATAGAACATGATAAAGTGGTTGGCTTTCTCAATTCAATGTAATTATCAAGCAAAGAATACATTTCCTATGGGGGGTGGACATGTCCTCGGACACCCCCCCAGTTCAGATCTCACCTCCTCATTGTTGAGCCTTACAGGCAGTTATGTTGCAGCTGATGAGTGTATTTCCTAAGTTGTAGTCTGATTTAAATTAGGCAGTTACTAAGAACGCTGTGGCGGCACGGTGGTGTAGTGGTTAGCACTGTCGCCTTGCACCTCCAGGGCCCGGGTTCGATCCTCGGCCAGGCTCGATTTCCGTGCATGGAGTTTGCATGTTCTCCCCGTGCTTGGTGGGATTCCTCCCACTTTGGCATTCCCAAATTGCCCGTAGTGTGTGTGTATGTCTGTGTGCTCTGCAATGGATTGCCACCCTGTCCAGGGTGTACCCTAAGTCTCCAGGCTCCCCGCGACCCTGAATACAGGATTAAGGTGGTGATGATGATGAGTGAGTGAGTAAGAATGCTGTACATACAGTAAATTACTCAGCACTACCCACTTACTATTTTGATGAATGTGATGCTTGTTTCTCCCCAATGCTTCATATCTACCTACACGTATTCCAATTAATTGTTATCCGTTCACTGTAGCTGCTTGTAAATAATTCATAACAATTACTGAATGATATGTGTAAGGATAGCTAACTCAATATTGCGCCACAATTTAGGAGGGTAATTCGGAGACTTAATGCACTTAAGTGATAAAGCTAAAAAGTCAAGGTCCACCAAGCACGCCTATTGAGAGTGAGTGCACCGACGTGCTCATATTTCACGAGCGCGATGTTAATATTACGCATCAGTGATGCTTTCCCATGACACTGGCAGATTTGTATACAGGGAGGGCACCTTGAACTATTGAGCTATAAAATGACAACGCATCAATTTCCAAAGGACTGGAGGGAGCATCGTTCTTCCAGTGTAATCAGCTCGTGTTCCACTCAATGGCTTGCTGAATTATTCAATACACAGCGAGGTAATTCTCAAGAGTGGACAGCTAAAAGGGTATGAAAATGTTACAATAGCAAACGTCAGAGTGTAAGATGAAGCTTAATTGCATAGAGTCTTCTATTAAGTTGAAGATTATTAATCAAACGGCTGCTTTATGCAAGATAAGAATTGTGGAATAGGTGTAAAGGGAAATATTCTAGCCGTTGGGGTGCATTGTGAATGCTGTGCCATATTTTAGCACCTCAGATGGAGTGAACCAGTCACCTTGCTCCAGCATGCCTGCTGGTCATTATTTTATTCACTGCCAAGTGAGGGACTGTGGGGGACAGTCACAGAAAACACACACACACACACACACACAAATGCATTCTTCATATTTAAACCTACACATTCTAGAGTGTACAATCTATGTGTGTTTGTGTGAGTGTACGGTACTGAGAACAGAGCCATGGTCACTAGGGACTCCCTCCTGCCTCCACATGTCCTCCCGCTAGCCATGCTAATGGTTCTAAAACACAGCAGATGGGAGAATGGTGGTATCAAGGGAGTGTGTGGATGAGTGTGTGTGCATGTGTAGGTGGTGGAACGTGTGAAAAAAGGGGAGGGCCCATGTGCTCATATATATATATATATGTGTGTGTGTGATGGAGGAGGGTACAGTGCATGTGTAAACCAAGGTGGTGACAGTTTAGAACCTGTGTGAACGTTTACAGTTGTAGTGGGAAATGTATTTATTTCATTATTTAATGAAAGTTGACTGGACAAAAAAACGTCACACACTCTACGGTTTCACTAGATCACCTTTAGGTTTGATCACAGCGCACAATGTGGTGGCCAGTTTATGTGTGAAAATCTCCATAGACGTGATAACCTGGTCTTTCAGTACATTTAGGTCGTCAGCTGATTTCATTGTATTGCTATATAATTTTGCTGAGTCTAGACCGGAATAACTGAAGCAACCCCAGATCATAACACTGCCTCCAGAGGCTTGTACAGTTTATAGGCTGCATGATAGGCTGCACAGTGGCTGAGTGGTTAGCACTGTCGCCTTGCACTTCCAGAGTCCGGGTTCGATTCCCCTCTCAGGGTCTGTGTGCATGCAGTTTGCATGTTCTCCCCGTGCTTGGTGGGTTTCCTTCATGTACTCCAGTTTCCTCCCAAAGACATACAGATTAGAATAATTGGAGTTCCCAAATTGCGAGTAGTGTGAGAATGCGCTTGTGAATGGTGTTGGACCACATTCATGAAAATGGGAGTATATACAATGATCATCATTGGCATCCACGTTCCCTAGTTGGACAACAGAGGTGCCTAGATGGATGATTGTATGGATGGATGGAACGTCAATCAGTACTGAGTGTGTTTAAAGGATTTGTTAGTACTGTACATGTATGATGGACAGTATAATGAAGAAGTCTCCTGGGATGAATACAGGAAATGCTCCCTGTGAAAGACTTGCAGTAAGATTTTTTCACTTACTGGTGTTCCATTCAGTGTTCCAGGGTGAAGCAGTTAATGAAGGACGAATTGAATAATTAATTGTGTATTACACACTTGAACATTGCTTCAAAGTAAGCTGCGGCATCTTCCAATGACATCAAAAACCTTTTGATAGATTTCCTGCCACATTCATTATTCCTCATGTACATCGCTTTTAAAAGTCTTCAAATGCCGTGTGCCCCTGGCTGTTGTATATTAATAGAGGAAATTAGCATAAGTCTTTATTGAAATATTCATAGGCACAGTAGCAGCAGCTTTAATGATGCTGCTGCATTAGCTTGCTCTGAGGAGCTTGTGTGGTGCTGCTCGCTGACTCTAGCTTCTGGCAACGTGGAACAGCAAAGCAAGATGAAATAACAGGCCAAAACATAACAGCGTTTTCGCTGTTTTCTTGAAATACCTCAAGAAAGTCATCATGATATACTTATGAATATGAAATAGAATGTTTGCTCATTAGTGAAAGTACACCCCAAAATAGTCTAAGGAAGGCAGTGGGTGGGGTTGTGCTCACACTTTCTCTACTGATGACCTACTTTAGTTTCTCTACATTTCCATTCCTGAAAGACTTTTTTTTTTTTGCCTTTTTTTTAAATTCTGGGATTGTATTATACCCCAAGCCAAGGAAATGGTTTATGTTCCCTAATGGCAAATATCATTAAAAATGAGTAAAAACAGCTTTTTATCTTTTACACTTTTTTTGCAGATAGAGCACAGAATTAGTATTTCTAAGAGATTCTGTTGTGTAGGTACAGATCTGGCCATTAAGAATCTCTGTTTTTTTTATCTTTTGGATATTTTGAATGAAATATGGTAATTATCATCAAAGGGATGAAAAAACCTTCAATGCTCAATCTGAATTTTTTTTTTAATGAATAAAACAGCAATTACAGATGTTTTCCCATTCTGCTAAAATCTCACAACAATGCATAACACACACTCTACATCAGCAGCACGCACAAGAATAATCAACACACACACATTTGTCACCAAGTGTTTGCTTTTTTCCCAACAGAAATGTCATACATTCAGACAATCCTTCTGTTATTTTCCGCCTCACACTAAGATTCTGACTGAACAATCTTCACTCACGGCCAAGAATTTAGCTTTTTGTTATCGCTAGTCGGAGAAAGTATCCAAAATAAAATATCATCTTTGCCACAGAGGTCTTTTGACATTATCAGAGTGAAATGACAAGTCTGTCCTCAGAAAATGGCAAAAGGAAACATCTGAATAGTCTGGGGCAGTGACAAAATAACCAATGTTAATATTTAATATCAAGGTATCACTTCACATGCAGACAGGAGAGATGGCTTCAAGTCACGATGATACTCTGACCTTATCGGAGTCAACGGAAATCCCGCAAGGGGGATTCAAGGATAACAAAGTCATGTGTATTTCACTTCCTAGACCATGTCATATTTAAAAAGAAAAGAATAATAAAATGAAATAAAATAAACCGCTCATAGATTTTATGTCAATAATTTATATAACTTTTCTAATTCATCTTTTACTTTTACTGATTTATTTATTTATTTATTTGCTTTTTCCTTGTTCATGCAATTGAAATTCAATGATTGATTGATTGATTGATTGATTGATTGATTGATTGTGTTGATTTTCACACTGTACTGCAAGCATGTTATATTTTTTATGAGATTAGAACATTGACACAGTATAAAGTCGCACCATAAAATTGAAACTAGTGTTTAGAATTTGCTTTTAATTTAAACAAAATTTATTTATTTAATTTACTAGTTGTAATGCCATACCATCAACATGCTTCAACGTCTATCACCCAAGTGTGCTTTTTTTGGTTTGTCCTTCTAAGCCAAGCTGTTAAGCATCTATAAGGAGTCTTCAAGTGTTTCAGCATTTTACTAGTGCTTGGATATCATCAAGGTAGAATTTTTTCTCAGTATGCCACAGCCATGATCGGATCGCCTCCCGGAAACTTCTATAATTATTGGCCTGATCATGTGGAAAATGTCTCGGAGCGAGGTCAGGGATGTAGGAGGGTTTCCTGTAATGTGCAAGTGATGGTATTGAAATCATATGCGTACAGTTTCAACAAACAGACGTGTTTCTTCCACATGGTGTTGACAAGGTTACAGCAGTAATTTTTTGATTATTATTATTGTAGCAAAAAGTCTAATCAGCTTACTTTGCTTGACATCTTCTGTAAATGCCAATCGGTTTTATGCCTTCATTCCCGAGAAATGTCATCGCTAGTCCCAGTTTGACTTGAACACCCCTCTTACTTTGTTTTTTTTTTGTTTTTTTACAGCCAAGTGTTTACCTTTCCAAATGAGCCCAGGTAAAGCCCATGAAGCACCCACAGGAATCTCTTTCTTGTACTTCCATGCACGGTAAGTAATATAAAAAAAAATTATAATTTCACTGACCTTCAAAGGCATTTTATCACACCAGGCACAACTCAGAATGAGCGAACCATTGCAACTTCTCCAGGAGATACTGTACACCTGTTAAGCCTTTTTAAGCATCCTTATTTTAAAAAAAAATGGAACAGGATTTTTTTTAATTAATAGTGAGGGGGCCATACAGAACACTAGTGTGTGCACATGTTAAAAAGGTGTTAATTAGGTGATAATTAACTTTGTTTCACAACAGTGTGGGATTTGCAGGACAGAAGTGTAGCCTCCTGAGGTGTGCACCTTGCTGTTGTGTGTCTTGTTAATTTCTGCTTGATATCTGTATCTGTTAGCAACCTGATGAGTATGGGAACTGAGCAATTTGTTAAAAGAGAGAGCAGATTGCGAGAGGCTCTAATTACTGTAGTTCAGACTACTCTAGAGCAGTGAATCTGAGGCCTGGACCTTGTCTGTCTCGGGAACGAAGGAGCTACAAATTAGTGGATTTAGTTGGATCAGGTGTGCTAGAGTGAAGAAAATGTGTAGAGTAGGGAAACGCCAGCACCAGGGCTGGAGTCTTTTAAAAAAATATATTGGGTGATTTCATAATCTCTATTTTTACGCTGCGAGTCTTGCTATGAATCGAGTCAGGAGAAACAGTAGTGCAATGCTAAGCCCCCTTGTACTGTACTGTATGTCCCCTTTGTGTGTCGGCAAGTCAGGACGTTTGAAGTTATTTTCTTTACCGTAAGAATATTTTAGTCCAAAAGGCCATGAAGGGTACAGAATGTAGAAATACCTATTGAGGCAACATTTCTTTCAAACCCATTATGATCGTATAACATTCAGTATGTATAATTTCCTATGATAAATGGCTTCTTATTGCAAATTATTGCAAATAATTACAAGTGTGTGAGCATGGTGGACTTTGATAAGCCGGGGTCTCTTCCAGGGTGCAGTCCTGACTCACAATCGATGTTCACAGGATAGACAAATATAAATGAATGAATGAATGAATGAATGAAGGCACAGTTAGTCGTATTGCAGCCTCACGGCTCCAGTGTTCCCAGTTCCATCATAAGATCAGGTTACTCCCTTGTGGAGTTTTGCATGTTCTCCCTATGTTCCTTCAGTCTTCTCTAATTTCCTCCCACCTCCCAAAAATAGGATGTAGGTGGATTGGCTTTATCGAATTCCTCGCTGTGTGTGTGGTGTGTGTGTGTGTGTGTGTGTGTGTGTGTGTGTGTGTGTGTGTGTGTGTGTGTGTGTGTGTGTGTGTGTGTGTGTGTGTGTGTGTG
>JAAGKR010002266.1:16989-99023 GCA_011419295.1 Clarias macrocephalus | reverse complement strand
TATATATATATATATATATATATATATATACTGTTGAATGTCACATGTTGATACCTATACAGTACTGTAGCTTCATATACTGTAGTGTATATTGCTTCATCATGCACAAGGAGATGTTCAGGTCTGTCCCACTACACAAGGTGGTTAGAAGAGATGAAATTGGAGTATATTATTTCTACTGCCATGTTTAAATAACTACACAAATTATTGAAAATGAAAATTTATTTCAGTTAATCTTACTTTCACAGCAGCTTATGTAAACACAATTCCTAATCATTTATTTATCCAAAAACTATGCTCTGTGCGAGATTCAAAACTTCCAAAACTGCTAAGAATATATAATTTGTATATATGTACATAATACATTATGACTATAATGCACTGAAGTCATTATTTAAAAAAAAAATACAAATAAAAAGTCTCCAAAAATGTATCGCACATCCTAAACTGTTTAATCCAAATGGACAAATGAAAGGCATTCAGTACATGAAGATGATCTGCATCATTCTACATACAAGGGCTGAGAGCCAGACGGACAGAAAAAATAAATAAATAAAAATCAGATCTAATTACACATTAATTCAAGGACACAACATACAGAAGTGTTGTATTTAAAATGTTAGTGACATGGCCTGCTTAATAATAATAATAATAATAATAATAATAATAATAATAATAATAATAATAATAATGCGAGTAACAATAATAATGCAGGAATTTAGAAAATTGCAACTTTAAAAGTTGATCAGAATTTGTTAAATGAACAGAATGAACAATGGCACATTTTTATTTTCAGTTACTTAGCAAAATCCAAAATCCTTGCTTTCCCTTTAGAAAGAGAGAATGTCTATAAGAAATAAAAAAAATGAAAGAGAGAAAAAAAGAAGGAACATTTTGTATTATTCAATGGCTGCTTAGATTTTTTTTGTTCTGTAGTGTTTTTAGTCTTTGCTTCCCCTCCTACTCCCGAACAGTCCTGACTGCAGTGATTTCAAAAGTGAAACTAGCCAATCATTGCTTTGCCTTAGGATCTTGTGTATCTCTTAGGCCCACGCATAGACTTGAACAGACTGCTTAAAGCCTCAGGAGACATGTATACGCTTATATCTACCAGCAAGATGAGAGCTGATTAAAGCATGTCTTGCTTTCCTTACACTCAAACATGGCTGAAAAGACAGGCTTTTTGTCTATTTTGAACTGATGGTGGTTTTGCACTGAAAGTACTTTTTAGGGGAGGAGATGATCTAAATGTGAAGGCAGTTTGATGAGTTCTTAGTATTGGGGATTCTTATAGCATTCCAGTAAAAAGTATACTGTATAAGCAAGTCTTCGTAGCTAGAATAGTGTGCGAAAATGCAGGCAAAAAAGATAGTTGTTGTTGCTGTTGTTGTTGTTTAAGGAAAAACATTAAGTAGTAAACTATTGATTCTAAGAATTCAAAGAAATACTTAATTGAATCTGTCTGGAACATTCTGAAAAGCTGTAGGAAGTGCAAGGCAATTTCTTGTAATTAGTTATTTGTATTTAATTGTAATTATTCAATTAATGTTCATTTGTACATTGAAAAAAATATATGCATTTTTTTAACAAAAATGGTTACTCTCACCAAATATTCAATCATATTTCTTTATGTTTGCTGGTTTTAAGTGTACTTATATTAAAAAAATGTATTCCATTATTTTTAAAAGAATCCTTTCTTTGTTTATTTATTTATTTTTCATAATATACACATGCCTTCTAGAAGTCTGTTGAACCACGGCCATCTCCTTTTATTTCCTTGATTGATTTCCATCCATTGTTGCAGTTATAAGCAGATGCTGATTGTTCCACCTGAAATCTGCACAGGAAGACCAAAGCCAGATTGCAATCACAGAGTTGATCAGAATAAAATCTGATGCGCTTTAGGGTGATAACCAGGCTAGCATTAAACATGCTGTGCATATCAAACCATAGCACCAGAGTTTCAGCCAGGGGGCAGGAGTTTACCATAAACAACTGATGATGGGTTTCTGAGCAAAACGAGAGTTAGTTGGTTTACACAAATCATGGCACTGTGACACATCTGGTTTGTGTAAATTTGAGCAGCTGTATCTTTAGATTGTTTTGTAGAGTAGCTTTTCAATGAACCTGCTGTATGCATAATTAAATAATGTGTTTGTATGAATATGGTTTGTTTTTCCCACTTTAATAAAAATGAGCTTACAGAAAGAAAGAAAGAAAGAAAGAAAGAAAGAAAGAAAGAAAGAAAGAAAGAAAGATGTTTTAGCTGTTTTATTATTGCTTTTTTTTCTTTCTTTCTTCTTTATCAATTTTTTTACCTGATTTAGTTATTTCTTTTTCATATTTCATCTCTTATTATAGAGTATATATTCTATTTTTAGAGTCTACCAGGGTTGGTTTGGGCAGTTTTGGGTTGGTGGGGGGTCTCTAGATCAACAAAGCTATTTCTTTTTGTTTGTGTGTTTGTTTTGTATTGTTCTTTCTACTTAATCTAGAAAAAGAAAAATGCAAAAAAAAAAAAAGAAAAATGCATAACAAAACATGTGTTAACAAAAAAAAGACATTTTAGCTGTGATGTTGCTGCTAAATGTCCTTGAGAAATACTTTTTTCAGCACTACCTGTACAGTATATGAATCATTCACAAAATGTCATGTAACTCCATATATTTTAATTAACAAGAATCTTCCACTGACAATTTCTTAATGTGATTACTATTGGTCACTTAATAAACAAACAAACAAACAAAACATCTTCAAATCAATAGATACATAAAAAGGAAATAAAAATGTCCAAAGAAGGAGACACATTGGAATCTGGAGTAGAAGAATGCGCCGAACATGAAATTTCAGTCCATTGTGAAACGGCAGGGTAATGTGCATGTCAAGGTACATGCCAGTGTAATCCCATAATTAAGTGAAATTTCGTTTAGAGAAAAACGAGGGCACCGTGACAGTTCTATTAAAAATAAGGATGGGATACATTAAGGTGAAGTGAGCTCTTCTTTTGTATTCATTCAGAGGGAACATATTATGACCTTATTGTAGGTTGGAAGTGCTGTCTTCAGCAGAATTAATAATTTCATCTGGATTCCCACATGTCAAGTATAGCTGACAAAAAAAAAAAATAGCGATGGATATATGTATATGTATGGAGCGATGCATAGTTATGACAGACACATGTTAATGAAGGTTAATGACTCAATCACATGTCACTTCAGTTTAAGATCACAAGGTGGCATAACAATCAGAAAAATCACGATTGGCTGGTGTCACTGTGATTGACAAGACAGAGAGAACACAGCTAATTTTAAACTAAAATCTGGCTCAGAGGTGACTGTGGCATCATACAGATTTTACCTTTAAATTTCAAACTATATTCCTTTGCTGCAATATTGAGCCCAATAAATGTCTTTTTAATTCTAGGAACTGCTGTGTTTGATGTTAAAGCATAGATTAGTAGAAGCATTTAATTTGCTAACTAGTGTCACGCAGAAGAGGTAAAAATGTGTTCTCTTTTGAGTTTGGTTTCTTTCAAGGTTTTTCCTTGTTATCTCAGGGTTTTTTTGTAAGCTCTGGCATGCTGGCTAGATTTTTGTCACACACTATTAAAAAGATTACAAATTTATATAATAATATAATAAATATAATAGACTGTGTGAACAAATTCAATTTTCCGTTTCTCACTCATCTTTTAATAGAGTCACTCAGGAACTCAGGATCACAACCCTGATGCTTGCCTATACAGTACACAGCTAAAAGTGGTCCAGCATCCACTTACCTACACACACTGCATAGGTGGTGGAATGAACTTCCCTCTAGATGTCTGTACAGCTGAGTCTTTGACAACCTTTAAACCACGACCTAAGACGTATTTGTTTCTTCAGTATTTGGACTAAATACTTTAATTTAATATTGTGGAATATGGTTTCTGGAATGAGGAGGAAAAAATATTTAAATCCATTTTAAGATAAGCTTGAAACATAACAAAATGTGGGGAAAAAATGAAAGGGTCTGAACTTTCGATTGGCACTGTATATTTAAATAGGGTATAAGTAGTTTCTTGCCAAGAGTGTGTAAGGGCACAAAGGGAGACTCGAGAGACAGGTAGAATTTTAGCACATCTCTGGGCTCGCCTTTATTTTCACTGCACTTTGTAGTGCATTTTCAACAACTCACTAGAAAAAAATAAATAAAAGCAATAAATTAAAGAGAAAAGGGTCTATCACAGGCTCACGGCTTTTACCCTGTCCCATTTCACAGTTTAAGTTCATGCTCTGTGGAGTGTGTGTGTGTGTATGTGTGTGCATGTGTGTGTGTGTGTGTGCGTGTGTGTGTGTGTGTGTGTAGTGGGTTATGCAATCTGCCAAAAATCTCTCTCTCTTTCTCGTGATGGCAGTTCCTGAAAAAGCACAAACAGACACATATAAGCAGACTGGTGCTAATAAAACAAATGTGAGTGTGACACTTCTCATACTTTACTTGCATGATCTACATGCATACATGCAGGTCAACCCACTTTCTCTCCAGCTCACAGAATGAATCATGATGAAATGATGAAAAAGTTTAAAACATTTGACATAAGCAGATGAACTGCTTTCAAAGCTAAATCTGACAGTTACTAAAATTTATATCAAAGCACTGATAATAAAATTTCACACAACAGTTTTGGCCGCAAGGTGAATCCCAGGTTTATATTATTGCAGTTGTTCCAATATGTTATTATTTCTGTTGCACATTATCAGTGCTTTGTAACATTGAGGTGCTTCTTTTTTTCTGTCACAGAAATATCAATGGGATGAAGGGCTTTGCAGTTTCTTGTACACATACTACTTTTTGTTTAATTATTAACTTTAAGACAAAGACAAAAAAAAGAGGCCATTGTTATGCAGATGGAAGTGACTCTCTATAGCTGTTGTAACATAACAGAACAATATTAGTGTAGCTGCATATTAATAGAAGTAGAACGAGTAGTAGTTGGCAGATGCATTAAATCACTTTTATGTTTTAAGGGAATTTTCAGGGAATGCTGCGTTCTGTTGCCATACTGTATCACATAGCCCTGTTGTTCATTATTTTCCAGTCTCTTTTTGCTCCTTATTTTTTAACCTTTATTCTAAACATGCACCGGTGTTCCATGTTGATTGTAAATAATTATCCACACATATCAGTATCAAACTCAGGTTTATTTGGCCATGTATTATAACACACACACACACACACACACACACACAAGAAATATAGTTTCAACTGTCAGTGACTCTCAAAAGTACAGACACGTTTAATGACAACGTGCATAGCGTTTATAAAAAATAAACTATCCACAGGAAAAACATAACACACACGAACTATACAGATTAAATCAAATCCATGATATACTGTACAGAGTTTGTAGCAGATCAGCAATATGCTCCTAAGTGTGAGTGTGCATGGTAGTGCCAATAACAGAAATGTGCATCACATAGGCTAAGGAAGTTCTGTTGGATTGGTTGTACAATAGACAGTATACAGTACAAGAGGTATGAGCAGTGCAAACAACAATGATGTGTGTTGCATATGGGAATGAAGTATTTGTTACTGTTCTTACAATGCAGTATTTGTAGATATGAATTTTGGTGCAACACGTTTGTAAAGAACATATTGGATATGATTAAGGTCAGTTATTTGTGATGGTGATTGTCTGAGGAAAGGAACTCCTCCTTTGTCTGGCAGTTCTGGTGTACAGGGTTCTGTAGCGCTTGCCACAAAGGTGGAGTTGAGAAAAATCTAAATTTATTTTTATATAATCTTTATGTTAATATTAACAAACTAAGAGTAAATGTATTGAAAGAAAAGGGTAGTAAAATGTAAGGCTTTAGGTTTAGTAAAATCAAGTTAAAATCTGCATTAACATTAAGAATTAAAAATTCCAAATCACTGATCCAATAAAAACAAATGACTCCCAAATCCACTCCGAAATCCGAAAGTTTATTCCCATGAATATGATGATAGGAAAGCAAAATTTGGACAGCACCCTATTTACATACTGTATATTGCACACAAACTTGCAATTTATATTTTAGAATTATATATACACACAATATATTTGAGTATGTGTCCGTCTTCATATTTGTTTATACATAGTATGAATATTCATCTACACATTGGTATGCACTGAACACACAGAACATCTTGTTAGCAACTGTCCTGTTGATAGGAAGACATTTGTGAAAGAGTTCACTTGAAAAATGACATAAATGCAGGAAAAATACTAACGCCTGAGTACAGAAATGAGTGGGCTGCAATTTAGAGTTGACAGTAAATGTTATGGCAGCCTATTTGTTACACTTCTGGAGATGTCCCTATGTTGCTTTGTCAGTAGGACATTGCTTTCCAAAGGACAGGCTTTTGCCTAAGGGTAGAGTGTATGAGTGGTCCAAATAGGGGGGAAAAACAAGTTTACTGACAAGGTGGAGTTATCGTTTTTGTAGCATTCCATGTGCAGTGAATTCCTGACTTTTCATCATATGGTTTGTTAGCCACTGATTCATCTGAGATACTTTAATTAGGTTTTCCCATGTTCCTGGAAAATGATCTTGGGTAAAAAGTATTCTTTCTCTCATACCTTACATGACTTTGCATCATCAACCAGTATGTCTCATGATTCAGTCTTACTTCTGCTTCCTCAATATGAAGTTCCCAAATTGAATACCGTCGTTTCTTCTTGTTGTCTCTGGTGCTGATGGGATAAGTTCCCATTCTTAGCACAGAAACCCTAGATCATGTATGTACAGTAACTGGGGACAGGAGGATGACATGTGATTGTTTTTTTTTTTCCTTGCTTGTTGTGGTTTACTAGCTGCAGTGGTTTGGCTACTTTGGTAGTGAGGGAATAAAACTAAAAATGTATTTTAAAAAAGTTTTTTTTTTTATTATTTCAGATCAAATTATTGTCCTGCATCATAAAAGAAAACATTGAATATTTTTACAGGCATAATTTAATGAGAACGTACAGTACTGGAACTAAAAATTTTGTCGATTTGTTAAGGAGCATAAAGATTGGACTTTGGAGCAATTGAAAAAAAGGTCATGTGGTCTGATGAGTCCAGACTGGGTGCATGAGGGTAAGAAGGGAAGCTCATGAAGCAATGCATAGTGCACACGGTACAAGCCTCTGGAGGCAGTGTTATGATCTTGAGTTCTGTCAGGCCCAGACTCAGCAACATTATGTGGCAATAAAATTAACTCAGTTGAATATCTGAATGTACTGAATGACCAGGTTCAATGGATTTTTGTTCTTCACTGACATGTATGCATATTTCAAAGCTCAAATTGTGAAAGAGTGGTTCTTGGAGCATGAAGAATAATTTTTACACCTGAACTGGCAAACATACTGTACTGTGCACCATAATCCAAAGCTAAAGGTGGTCAAATGAAGTATAAGAGAGTGTGTCGTTTGTCCAGGTAATGTATAACAGTCATATAGAACGCAAAAAAAAAAAAAAAAAAAAAAACATAAAAACAAATAATAAAAAGGAGCTAGCATTGTAAAATGTTTTAGCCATGGCATTCAATACCCAATATTTCAGAAAACAAGATAAAGACAAAAGCAGACTCACAAGTCAGCCAAATACATTTTGTGCAAATGCAATACTCAGTTAATTAAGTTACATGTATACATTAAGGTGGTGTAACAAACCCTCACACTGTCAACACAGCACAGCTTTCTTAATTAAGACAAGTTAAACTTACTGACAATAATTGGACACATTGTAGCACTGGAGCGAATATACCGTACATCAAGAGTAAGAGACACCTGACAGTTGTTTGGATCAGTCAAACCTGTAGCAACTTGTTTCGTATTATATCCAAAGATACTGTAGCTGCACAGGCCATAGAGATTTTAAATAGTCATGTAATTTTCCGGACAAACAAACATGCTCAATCACATATAGCCACAATTTGCCTGATACTCATTTGCCTGATATTTGTGAGGCGAGAGAAAATTGGTGAGCACAGAGAAAAAAACAGGACATGAAGGTCAGCTGTTCTGAAACAGTTTTTTCAAAAAGAGTATTGTTAATTACATTTGCTAAATCCATCAAGCACCATAATGAAACTGGCTCTGGAAGACCTTCCCAGGAAAGCAAGACCAAAACCTAACCTACCGCTCGAAAGTTTGTGGTCTAATTTCTTGAGTTTAGTAGTTTGTTTGTTTATTTATTTATTTATTTATTTATTTATTGGTAATATTAATATGGCCTTAGATAATTATGTAACAACAACAAATACAACAGTCAGTTGTTATTTTAAGACACAGAGGTCAGCCTTTTTGGAATAATTATTGCAAAAACACTATTCAAGTGCATTTACTAAACCCATCAACCTTCCCAGGAAAGCAAGACCAAAACTTACCTCTGCTGCTGAGGACAAATTTGTTTAGAGATACCAGTCTCAGAAATCACCAATTAACAATCAGCACCTCAGATTAGAGCCGTTATGAAGGATTTACAGAGCATAAGTAGCAGATACATCTCAATATTAACTGTTTAAAGTACATTATTGCATATTTTGGACGCCTTCAGTGTTGTTTTACAATGTGGAAAGAAAGAAATATCAGGAAAGACCATGGAATTAGAAGGTGTGTCCAAACCTTTGTAGTGTACAGTACTTCTACAATGTTCCAAATCTACAAATTCGGTGGTTTTATTACATTACAAGGCTAAACTAAAAAAAAAAAAAAAAAAAATCACTTTTTTCACTTTTTCTCTTTGTTGTTCTTTCTTTTTTTTTCATTAATGAAATGGTGCATTCATGATCACACACCAACAGTGGCTGTGTTTGATTCAGCAGCCAAAATATTGACAATCACAACATGGATTAGCAAATCAGCAAATCAAAGGCATTTACATATCTTTTTTATTAGTAGTATATTTTTATTGGTTTCAGATCACTATACAAATGTCACACTCAGCAAACATGCAGGCATTTACAATGTAATATAAAGGAGTAACCATGAAAAACCAAAGGGCAAGACAATCCAAAGACAAGAGAAAGAACAGTCCACCTCACTCCCCCATCCAAAAGGCCAAAGGTTTTTGGCTGTTCAATTATGTTCCATAAAAGGGAACCACGCCCACCAGAATAGACCAGATTTGCCAAATTACGGAGAAAATTCTGTAAGCAGTGAGGGTCAGGAGTAAAGTCTAACAAATATACTGTATAAGTGGAGACATATATAAGGTATTTCTTTAACCAGCACTTTCCAAAATATTTAACCTTTTTTCTTACAGTCCCGTAATATATGCATCAGTGTTACTGCTTCTGATTTGCATTTGAAACACAACTGAGATCCATATTTTGGAGTATGTTTTATGCAGGCATTAATGGGATGAGGTATATGCTATGTATGAATTGAAACAGTTGCCCCTGAATAGAGCTTGATGTTGATGTTTGAAAAACGTCATCATTCATCTTCAGTGAAAATTGGTCTGCATCCCTTTTTCTAATGCTTCTTAAACGGTTAAAAGACGAGGTGGTTTCTAATGACATACATGTCTGTTTAACTGGCAGACATTTTCATAATAAAAAAAAGTTATTCTATGAGTTATTCTCAGCCCACTCAGAGCTCCATGCATATGCAGGCTGTGACATTACCTTATGCATATAGACATTTTAGCGAGACTTATTTTACAGTTTTGCTTACATTTCTGAGCAAGATTAGTTATTTTCATTTGTCATCTCTCTCTCTGTCTCTCTCTCTCCCTTTGTCTCTGTACAAACACACAGCTATTCTAACAAAATTACAACTGTAAAGAATTCTCTCAGGAATCATTTTTTCATCAATCAGTTCATTAGAGCACGAAAAAATAAACACTGATAACGTGATAATTTGGCATCATTTTCATCGGTTAGTTTTGTATTATTATTATTATTATTATTATTATTATTGTTGTTGTTGTTGTTGTTGTTGTTGTTGTTAGTCATAGTAGTAGTATCACTTGGTTAGTAGAAGCATTGTAAAACATACAATTACAAACACAATTATGAAGAATACATGCTAGAAACAAAGATAAAAACTCTAACTGTTTCAGAAATTGTTCTACGTCTCCTGTGTGGTCAAAAATGTGCAAATATTGTATAATGACAACCAAACTTAAATTTAGTTTAGAACCCACAAGCCGATCCTTTTGAATGTTCTATACAGATGCATGCTTTTGCCAATTCTGATTTTACTGTACATTTGGCTCTATAGAGCATTCTTGTGCGTGTGAACAAACAGGAACTCTATAGTGACAGACTATTTAAAAACTGTCATAAATATTGTACAGTAAAAAGCAAACTGTTGCTTTATCATACACTACATGTTTTGAAATAAACAGTCATAACTGATTAATTTTGTCAGGGTATTTTTGACCCATTACAGTGTTACATTCCTCACCTTCATTCTCCCGGAAACATTTAGAATTCATCTAGAGAATGATCTGCTGCCCTCACTGACATGCAGATGATTCTTTAAACACGGTACCTCATCAACTAGCAAGCGGCGCACGTAATTTTGAAATTTTCTTCCCAACAGCGTATAGAACAAAGGGCTGATACAGAAGTATAAATTAGCAATGCTGTGAGTGACATACTGCAGATAGACAAGACTGTAATCACATGGGTCTCCGTTATCATTTTCTTTCATCAGTAATATGACATTGTATGGGGTCCAGCACATGAAAAATAGGACCACAATGGTAAAGATCAGCTTCAGGGGCCTTTGTTTGCACCTCATTCGAGTTGAGAGAACCCTCAAGCCGATCCTGATGTAGCAGTACAAGAAAACAACTAAAGGGAAGATGAAAAACAGAGCAACTTGGGAATAAGTGCCCATTATCCTATATTGAAGGTCTGGTATCTCAGTACACATTAATCCCTGAATAATGTCTTGTGTAATCACATGGTTGAGGAAGGTTTCCAGACTAGCGAGGCCACAAACAATCCACACAACAGTGGCTGAAATGTAGGCATAGCAGCTCTGCCTCCACTTTGTAGCAGTGACGGCATGGACCACTGCCAGGTAACGGTCAAAAGTCATGAGAGTGAGGAAGAAGACAGAGCTGTAGAAGCCAAAGTGGTAGGTGCCGTTCATCAGCTTGCATCCCACCTGGCCAAACGACCACTCCGAGGTATGGTACACGGCTTGGAATGGTAGGCCAAGGGTAAAAATCAGATCAGAAGCCACCAGGTTAATAAGGAATATATTAGTGACTGTGTTGAGCTTTTCAAACTTGAATAGGATATATAGGACCAATCCATTGCCCAGCACACTGATAATGAATATGACAATGTAGAATGGTGGCAATAAATGTGTACCAAAATTAGTTATGTTTGTCACGTTACATGGCGGCACATAAGTCATTGAAAAATTGTCGTAGTCAGACATGGTTGATGTCTCGTCGTTGTCCATATCGCATGAAACCTGTTATGAATAGCAATAGCTAAAGTGATGTAATGTAAAGTCATTATATTAACAGCATCAAATCAGATATAAGATCATTTAAAAATAAATTACACTTACCGGTGAAAGATGATGCTTTTGATAAAGGACGAGACCAACTAAAGTTTGGTGAGTATCAGATTAACTAGAACTATGCTGCATATACTATGTGTGTGTGTGTGATAATTTTGACTCAGCCCATGCATCATCATCATCTGCTTCCTCAAAAATGTTTCACAAGTATTACCCTAAACTAATACTAACACTTTAAATATGTGCTGATTGCACAACGCTTGTACAGGAATTTATTTGAGAAGCCATACAAAAGCCATGACAAAAGACATAAACACTTAACAGAACATAAATATTTAATCAACTCAGATAAGGCAAAAATGCATGACGAATAGGAAAATAAATACAGCTCTTGATTAAAACGTTTAGTTTTATCTGCCTAAAACCATACAAACAACGATTCTTTAGATTAAAAGTTCATAGCTTACTAAAATATTCAATTTGAGATTAAATAGTGAATTCCAAGTGAAGAGAATTTAAGAATGTTTAGTTTCCCCTAAGAAAAAAAAAAACTGAAGAACCTTTTAGGTACTATATGGATTTTATAAGTTGTAAACCAAACAAAACGTGGTGTATTTGTTCCTCAGTCATTGATTCAAAAGAATAAGAATACATGAAATAAATTATATTTGTCAGCATTTGAATAAGAATGTGGACAGAACTCTTTTTTAGGGGAGGGGGGATTTTTCCCAGATTTTCTCCCTAATTTTGGTTGTGTCCAATTCCTCCCCGTCACTAGGGGGCTCCCGCATTAAGGCTACTACTACCACTCGGTCGAAAGATATCACGTTCTTTCCTCCTGAGAGAGCTCGGCCAATCAGCTTTCTCTAGACCTTCGGCTGCGAGAGGTTACAGCATCACCCGGGAATCGAACTCGCGATCTCCAGATGATAGGGTGAGCACTTTACCACTGCGCCACTCGGAGGCTAGGACACAACTTAAATGAATAATGAAGACATTTAAACATAAGCAGCAATTTGAATACATCATTATTTTATAAAAATGATTAAATGCTCCTATTATAATGCATATCTGTTTGTCTTGTATAATAAATGTTTACATGGAGGTAGCTTCTTTTGGGCAGTGCAAGTATGTACCAGATTCTTGATATTTGTCTTTTAACAAGTCAATTTTACGCTTAACGTACAGTGACACTTCAAGTGCGTCAATCAAGTCATGTGTTACATTTGAGGTTATTACGTGAGCGACCACAAAATTGTATCTCCATTTCTGACACATATATAAATAATGTTCTCCATATCAGTCAGAATATAAGTTCTGTTCTAAAGTTCTCTGCATGCTACTGTCCATACAGTATTACTACATATAAAAGGCCATTCATCTAGAATTGGTTTCAGTGAGTTATAATTGCTCTCCTAAATGCCATTACATAAAGAAATTGCACTGTCCATCTTGCTGAGATACTTTTCATCTATAGTCTTTGTGTGTGAGAACATGTGCGTGTTTGTGTCAAAAGTTCGGGCCTTTGCTGTAGTGCTGTTCCCTGAGGTTGTAGGCCTGGTAGCAGATAGACATGTCACATACTCCAGCTGGCCCCGGGGCACCGCGCTTGCCCGGGATACCTGGAGATCCAGATTTGCCCGGTGCTCCTGAAGGTCCAGGTAATCCAATTCCATCAATACCATGCGGACCCTGAATCCCTGTTGGTACAAGAACCAAATGAAACAGGACTGAAAAAAAGTAATATAACTAATATTAACTAATACAGCTAATATTTTGTTACGTATGCAAATTTTTTAATTTGTTTTAGGTTCATGGGTGTTCCAGTATAATTAAATGTAAATTAAATTCTCAGCTGCAAGTGCACACATTCTGAGAGAATATACGGAATATTGGTAATATGCCTGGCATCAAATATGGCATCAAGGGCGTCTTGGCAAGCTATACATCTCTAAGATATATTGCTTGTGGTGTATGCGTAGTGTATATAGAAACACACGCGCACCACGATCAACACACTATGCCCAGTCTTGTGTAGGTTCTCCTCAGGGCATGACTCTACAAAACCTCAGGGGTGTGCTGTGGTGTCTGGCACCAGGACGTTGGCAGCGGATATTGTCTTGCACATCCCAAGAGTTCTTGTTCTGTTTGATATCTGGGGACTGAATTAGCAGCCTTGGTCTCTTTCCCTGCCAGGCCCCGGGCGTGGCAAGTTGTGGTGCACTGGGTGTTCTGGTGGCTTTCTATTGTGGCCAGCATTGACGTGATGTGGCAGGTTGTGCTGCATTAGCTTTTCTGGGGGATCAGAACAGATGGGCTGGCTTTTGGTCATCACTGGCATACTGTAAACGAGCCTTTGGTGCCCAGGATTCTGTCATCAATTTGCTGGGATATAATTTATAATCAATGTTAATGTTATGGGTGATCACTCTTTGTGTGTGTGTACTATACATAATCACTCATAATATATATAATAACCCATAATGTGTGCGTGCGTGTACAGTATCTTGTATTCGTAACCTGTACAGTAGCTTTAAAATACCTGTGCCCTATTAACTGTTGCTTTTAGGAGGAGTACATTTTAGAGCCAGGCATGTTAAAAATAAATGCTGCTGCTATAAAACAAACCAAGAATAATTGTCATTTTGTGGTTTAAAACAGGCATATTGCTAAGCTAGTTAAATATAAACCCATTTATTCTGTTCTTTGATTGTTGCTTTTTCCATGGTTGTAAATGAACACATCTGTGCTGTGGGTGGAGCAGTGTGAGAGGATGTGATATGTGAAATATAGGCCAAAATTCTGCTAATGTTCCCACCTGCAGAGAATCCTTCTTATCATATATGAAAGGCTTTTTGCCTTGCCCTGTCCTAGTTCTAAAACCTCACTACTACAATATTATTATGCCGCCCTAAATAGGATAGGTTACCTACTGTAAGCATAAAACAGTACATGCACAAAAAATCCGAAGGCTAACTAGATACAATATTATCAAAAGGTCTGATTAATTAATATTTATATTTGTGAAAGAAACTCTATAATGACAATTTGATTGACATTTCTTTTTTTTTAAATACTTTTGTTGGACATGTCCAGATCACTGCCTGTATTATTACAAAAATTCAGACAATCCAGTTTACATGCAGTATTTTCAACATCCACACACACTAGCACCATGATCTTTAACATCAACTGAGCTAAGATTTCACCTCTTTCTCCAGGGGGTCCTTGTTGTCCTGGTCTGCCTTCGCCTTTGTTGCCCTTAAAACCCCTTGGTCCCATGTCCCCTAGGGAAGGTTACACACATGATATGGATGTACTCATTATGCGACCTCATTCTTTCTCAACCCTATTTGGTAGAGAATTAGTAAGCCTCTGATACCTTTGACCCCTGGGAGCCCCTGTAAGCCAGGTGACCCTGGGTAACCCTGAGAGCCTGTCCTGCCTGGATATCCCTGTAGGCCAGTGGAGCCTTTAGGACCCTGAGGTCCGGGTGAACCTGGGGGCCCTTTCACCGTCTCACAGGGCTCACAGCTCCGAGGTATCATGGTCTGCATCAGCTGGGAGAGCTCCTCTGAAGGAAAAGTGTGTACAAAATAGAATCCTGAACAAAATGTTCAATGTACACTGATTGCTCATGGCAATCACAATTATACTTATTCAAACAACAAACACACAATTTTAGCAGATTGTACAATAAAAAACATTGGGGTTTCACTTAACATGCATTTTTATAATTGCTAAAAGAGTATACTTTATTTCTACAGTAAGTTCACATTTTCAAATCTTTTTACAGAAACACACTGGTCTAAAGGTACTGGTCAATGCTTTGTTGGGGATATGTTTACAATGTACAACCAAAAGTAAACAAAACAAATATTTATTTAGTACAGTACTTAGATTTGTTCTAAATAGTGGATCAGCATTAATGGCACCAGGTGTTAATGATTCTGAGGTGATTAGTTGATTGGGATTAGCTGTGATAGGCAGAGTATACTTGTTAAAATTATGCAATAGTTAAAGATTTGGTGAAATAAGCTTATTCTGGGATCTGTTTGTAGTGTTTGCGTCACTCTTAAATCTTTGAGGCATTAAATAAACTGTGTATTATGACAAATAGGTGTGTGAAAAGTTTAGAAAAAAGAAACTAACAAACTTTTTCTAACAGGAAAATGCTAGTGAGGACTAAATGAAAAAAAAAACTGTAACACTCATTAGCTTGTTTTGCTATTCTATTGATTAGGCACAGTTATCGCCATCCTTCTTCAGGTTGCAATACCAACAGCAGTACTGCAAACACTATTGTTATTAAACCTACAGCTGTCCAGTCTTCTCTTGTGCAATGTGTACTGTAGGTAGTTTAGTTACTTACGTCTTAATACATCTCCACAAAGCTTTTTTAAGTGTTCATCAGAAGCAGACTTCCCCTGCAAGTCAGATTGAGCATTTGATCAAACTTGAGTTATTATTTCCAGTGTTTCATTAGGAATTCCTGTTGCATAACTGAGATTTTATATGTTTATAAGCTTACTCAACGATTTTAACACACTACGCTAGAAAAAGGAACTACTATCTTACATACAATAGCTTAAAACGGAAGAATGGTTGGACTCATTTATACAAAACTACTTTATTAATTTCAGGAGCAAATTAATACATTTAAATAATAATAAAATTCTGGTTGTATGTCTGTTCAGCAGTCTGTTTATTCATCTTCAGGAATCACTTTATCCTGATCAGGGTCCTGCACCCTACACCCTGCATGGCACGCCTGTCCTATTTATATAGTATTTGGGCAACACTACAAGTCAGAAGCAAAATCGTATTTTGAGAAGCATACTACCAGAAGACTTACAGGTTTGCCAGGAATTCCTGGAAGACCAGGATGCCCTGGTGACCCATCCTGTCCTGGGGAACCTCGTGGTCCAACTACTCCTATATGTCCTATGTCTCCTTGCTTTCCATCAGGGCCTCTTATACCAGGATCTCCTGGAGAACCTTTCTAGATGAAAAAGAAAATATTTTGTGTTACAATAATAATCAGAATCGGTTGAGACACATACGGAATTTGGTTCCGGCTGTTTGTAGCTCTCAGAGTACAGACAAACATAAAAGCACTGTACAAGTAAGTACACAGTAGTTACACAACATTTTGCTTGTGATTAAATAAGGTGGGAGAATCCTGAGTGTGTGCAGTATAGTGTACATAAGGGGATTGTAAAGTAGGGCAAGTAGGCCTGTGTGCATCATATGTACTATACTAGGTAGTGCAAAAACAAAGTAATATAGAATGTAAAATAGAATGGAATGTTTTGGTTTGACCATGTTTTGTCAGGGTCCAGAGCTACCCTCCTTGATCTAGGGCTCTGTTTAATAGTTTCACTGCTCACTCATTTAACACCTTATGGCATTTTATATTTTGTATACCTTCATAATGTATATTCTAACATGGAGCAATATACTCAAAAAGCCTAGATACACTGAGTGTTAACATAATTAGGATTTTACAATAAAAAGGGGAACTAAAAAAAAAAAAATATATATATATATATATATATATATATATATATATATATATATATATATATATAAAAAGAGAGAGAGAGAGAGAGAGAGAGAGAGAGAGAGAGATTTGAGAATTACTTCCAATGAGTATTTTTTTGTATTTTTCTAAAATTAGTATTTTCTTTACACAAAAGAACATAATAATAATAATAATAATAATAATAATAATAATAATAATAATATAAGTATTTTAAGGAAAGCTACAGTATATCTGACATGAAAATGTACTGTATGAGCCATTAATAAAAATAGTACTACTATAAATGTACATACGGTATGTTCTTGAAAAACGCCATGCACCATAACTGTCATCTTTGTAAACAATACACAATCCTCTTTCATGCCTCATTCTGCACTTGTCTAAAGGTGTGTAGTTGGTTAAACACATTTCCCTCTCCAATCTCCAGACTCAACTCCTCCCAGCTTGTTTTGCTCCAGGTCAGTTGACTGGACAAGCAGTTTCATACAACATTCCCTCCATCCTGTCCAAATAGCTTTTTCACAGCATTTAATTTCAAACACTCAAACATAGAGAAAAAAAAATCTTACATTTATTCTGCATTTTTTTTTCTTGCAATGTCACTGTAAGTGATGGAATAGCACTAGTGGCTTCAGTGCCCTCTGTGCACCCTGCACTACAGCTGAAGCTCACTCAGCCTAATGCCTGTCAAGCTGTCAGATATAAACACCCCCATGGACATGACTATCACTCCTCTAGCTCTCGTGTTCCTTCAGCGGAAGGAGGCAATGTTGTTCCCTGTGTAAAAACAAACTTGAACAGATTAAAATGCGATTTGTGAGTCTAATTTTACAAACCTCTCCTTTGCTTCCCCGGAGTCCAGCTTCACCCTTGTAATAGAAGGCAAACAGAGAAAAAAATGCATCTGTTAACAAATCTTGCATTAATGTAAAAGCGAAAAAAGACAGAATTTGAGTTTTCAATGAGACTGAAGAGGAGGAAAAGAGAGAACGAGGTGAAGGTTATGCAACGAAGAAACCATTTTCAAAACAATTTTGAACAGATAAAAGTGGTGTTTTTCTAATGATGCAAATGAAAGCAACGTATTGATTATTTGTCACAAAGATAGGTCTTGTTTCTTTTACACCTACACAATATCTACAATTTCGGTTCCAGTCATGAGCTAAAAGATTAGAATTAATAACTTGCATATTGTAAAATAGCAAACATATAGTAAAAAAAAAATGTCCATTTCAAAAAAGTCCATCTCTGTGACTTAATCATAAAATAAACCAGCTAAAGCAATGAAATATAACTCAATGATGGATCTATCCAGTTTCCATCAGTGTCCAAGTCACATGCATTGTGCTGGCCCCTAGTGGAAAGATGTAGTATGCACTCTCACCGGTGGCCCAGGCACACCAGGTGTTCCCTCACTTCCTCTTTCACCCTGAAAGATAATGTAAAGAAGGTATCTGTCAGGGGGTCTCAGATATTAAAAGGGTATCATCAGCATTTAATAATAAGAAAGCAGCCTGAGGCTATGATCAACATTTGGGAGCACATGCTGTGATATACAATGCAGATTTAAGCTGGTGCCAATAACACAGATCATATCACATGAAACCACTACAAATCATCCCACTGCAGCCAGAGTTTATTAGTATTGTATATGTTAATATTTATCTGAGGTAGCTGCTAGATGCGTAAATGGTATTTAGCTTTGGCTGGCAAAAATAAATCAAAAGAAACAAAATGGCTCTACCTGAGTACCCTTTGAACCAGGTTCTCCCATATCCCCCTGTTAAAAGACACCATGTCATTTAGAATTTTAGGACAGGCTGTACATATTGTATCATCACTGAACTGTAAACACTAAGGCACAGATCATGCAGAATAACTATTGAACCTTCAACTTAGAGCTCTGATAATTTCTCTTGCATGTTTTTTTTTTTTTTTTTTTTTTTTAAATCACGGCTTACCTTATGTCCTTTAAATCCAGGAACACCTATAGCACCTTGTAAACCTGGGAAACCCGGTTCTCCCTTGAAGCCCTGTCAAAGTGTAAACGTACCTCAATGGGCTTGAGGACACAAAATCTTTTATCTTGTACATTTAGGTCTTATCAAGTGAATATTTAGAAGAATTACAGTGAAATGATAAAATCAATCTTTCAATTAAACACAAACTATGTCCGTTAAGCAAGAAGCCGAATGACTTCAATCAAATAATATTATAAGGCAACGCAATTAGAGAAAAATCACAAACATAGCTATTTAAGGTGATTTTTGTCATGTTTTGGTAACACTTGCCAGTAATATTCAATAACTCAAAACGGGATAAATGAGACGAAGAGGCTTATAACGTGTCACTTGCTGGGCAATTTCTCAGTAAATAATATTAAAATCATACAGTAGTAGTACATTTTGAACTAAGTAATAATTATTATTATCCTGCAGGAGTACTCATTAAGCACCTACAGTCATGTTCAAAAGTGAGTACCCCCTCTGTTAATTCTATGTGCTTTTATGTAGAAGCATATCTACAAACATATCTAAAAACTCATCTGCTCATAGTGGGTACGTATTAGGCAAATATAGCCTCAGAGAAACAACAACATATAACTTTTTTTCATTTAATTTATTTAACAAACATGAAGCCAAAAAGAAAGAAAAAAACATGTACCCCCTTACTGCTTCCCCAGGATTTAAGTTGCAGCCAGGTGTTGCTAATCATCAGTCATTTATTAATTGGTCATAACCAGGTGTGCACACTTCTATAAAAGCAGAAGCATTCAGTTGTGTGTATTACCACACAAAGCCAAGAGTGAAAGACATAAGCAACGGTCTTAGAGAAGCAATTGTTGCTGCACATCAATCTGAAAAGGGTTATAAAAACCATTTCCAAATGATTTGAAGTTCAATGTCAACAGCTAAAAAGATTATTCACAAGTTCAGAGCATTCAAGACAGTTGTGAATTTTCTCAGGAGAGGATGCTCCAGCACATCCACCACAAGGTCAGACAGAGCAATGCTCAAAGAAATAAAATAATAAATCAATAACAAGTGCTGCATCTGAGATCATACAGGCCTCACGGAGCATAGTGAATGTTAAAGTCCATGACAACACAATTAGAAGAAGACTGAAGAGTACAGTTTGTTTGGAAGATTGCTAGAAGAAACCCTCATTTGTCTAAAAGGTACATGAAAGCACGACTGAGGTTTACAAAACTGAATCTGAACAACCCTCAGGACTTCTGAAACAATGTCCTCTGGACAAATCAGACCAAAGTGGAGTTGTCTGCAGCAGAAACATCATATCCACTGTTAAGCATGGTGTGGAGCTGTGATGATTTGGGCTTATTTTGCAGCCAGAAGACCCGGGCACCTTGCAGTCATTGAGTCGACCATAAACTGTTCTGTATACCAGAGTATTCTGGAAGCAACTGTGAGACCATCTGTCTGACAGCTAAAGCTTGTGTGAAATTGGGTCATGCAACAAGACAATGATCCAAAGCAAACCAGTAAATCTACATCAGAATGGTTGAAAAATGAGAAATCATGATTTTGGAATGGCCTAGTCCAAGTCCAGACCTCAACCCAATTGAAATGCTGTGGTTGGATCTTAATAGAGCTGTGCATAAGCGAATGCCCAAAAACCTCAAACTCACCACAACAAAGCAAGAGTCTGATTAAATCATACAGTAAACAATGACTTTGAGTTACCACTGCTTAAGGTGGATCAACAAGCTACTGAATCACTGGGGTACTTTTTTTTTTTTTTTTCTTTATTGTTATTGAATAAATAATGGCACAGAGACCTGCTACGATCAGATGATTTTTATTATGTTGATTAGACATTGAATTAAATGAGGTGGTACTAACTTTTGAGCATAACAGTATGAAACAGTTATTAAACATTACTGTGAAGTTTTACTCAGGTCTCTAGACATGTGCACTGGGTAAACTATAATACATGGCATATGTTGTGTTAATACTTATGGCCACCACTGTAATTACTGTACCAAGTGATAGGTAGCATTGCTTTCTTAATTTTACTCTTCGTTTGCATTTCCTAGCCCTGAAATCAGTAAATGTGTTATTTAATAATAAGTAGTTAAGATATGAAGGGAAAAGTGCTTTTTTTAACCAGAGGGGAAAAGGGAAATGCTTCTTAATATGTTAATATTTTCATTGCAGTAATCCATCTCACAGGCACCAGAAAGCTCTTAAAATGACAAACTACTCCGATAAAACGGTTAATTCAAAGAAGTTTGAATATGTTAAATCCTACCTTTTGGCCTAGCACTCCCGGGCGTCCAGGTAATCCCTGTTGTCCTGGACTTCCCTATACAACAATCACAATCACACACATATACCCTTGTCATGCATTGTACATGATGGTTACAATGTCCACTTCCAATGTCAGGCATTTGCTAGTGATCTGTTTTGTGAAAATAAAATTTATGGAAAAAAAATACTGCACATGTAATTTCCAATTAATTAGTCCCACTGGAGACAACCAGTGAATTTGCATAGCTGCTGAAGGTGATTTTAATGCCAAACTAACCTTAGGGCCGATTTGTCCATCTGCTCCAGAGGACCCCGGTGGGCCCTGAATGCCCTAAGATGTTAAAGCAGAAAGGACAGAGAGTTAAATATTTTGTAACTGTTGCCCACAGTGTGGTAGAAGAAGACATGCTCTGCTGACTTCATGCATTACAAGATGGCCATTGTTACTGAATTCAATTATGGCTGAGGCTAAAATGTGGATTTTTTTTTCTTTTTTTCTCTTTTTTTTTTTTTCAAATAATGCATTTCCTGAAGGTGAAGCAAAAACATACAGAGTTTGAAAATCGTATTATCAAATATTATGTTTTCTGGCACTAGAAATTAAATTACACATGCAGTAGAACAAGAAGCACCATATCTATATCAATAAATTCCCTTTAAAGGGATTTTGTATCTTTTGTACAAGTCACATAAAGCTCATACGAATAATCATAATATTTGCATGTAATGATGTACTGTACTGGGTTTTTCGACACATATTGCTACATTTATCTACATGTGATCAAATATTTATTTGTGAGTTTATCCATTCAGTTTCAGGGCCTAAAATGGTGAGATGTACCCAAACAAGTTTTTAACATGTGATAAAATGTATCCTATTGCATGTGAAAGGTATGATATTATTCCATAATGATTACAGATAAAAGGGAACCCATTATACAAAATTTAGTAGTTTAGAATTAGTTTCGAATTTTTATATATTCAGATAGGTCTCCAGTGTGCACGTATAATCCAAAAGCATGAGCAAAAAACTATCACTGCCTTTTGGTCCTTTTCCAGTTTTGCGTTGGCCAAGGTTTAAAAATCTTATTTGTTTATGACTGCATATAAGAAGGTACCCTCACATGTTTGTTTTTCAGCTCTGCTGTTCTCTGGAGGGACATGATTCTTTTACATAGACACCCAAATGGCACATTCGAAGGAGGATTGGAATAAAGGAATTTGAGGTCTGAAAAACACATTATTCGAGGGTATTTCTTTGGATGACCTATGTTAACTTTTTAAAACACTCGGTATGAAAACTCAATATGGGACCTCCAGGATGAAAATATGAACAGTAATAAAGTGTTTTTCATTTACCATTTCCTCTTAAAAACTGCATGTCAAATGTGTCGGGGACTTATGCCATTCTATTCTACTCTATTCTATTGTTAAATACTTTGTGGCCTGCAATATCGTCTCTGACTGTCATACACTGCAGCCTCATTATGACATACTTCAAGTGAACTGGATCCGTGGGCAGTAAACAGTTCAATTTGTCACCATGGCATGGCTCTTAGTCCACCATCCTAGGTGGTGTTTAGATTTTTAGAACTGCTGGGTAGTAATAATATACCATGTTACTGCCCTGTTCCAACAGTATTTCACAGGTGGAAAATGCAATTATACAACTGCAAATTGCATTATGTAACTCGAAATAAGGAAACACATCCCCTCCAGGTTTGAAAGCTATGAAACATTTCTATAATAATATATAAAGAAATGCCATGCTTTCAGTCAAAAAAGAAAATCATACATATATATATATATACGTGTGAAATATAAAAGCTGCATGAAATTGCAGCAATCATGTCTCTATTCACTACAAGCATCGTAACTTGTGTTGAAAACAGTTTTCTGAAAATATGGTATGGCATACAAAAAACACAATATTGCTTAATGGTGACTGGCCGTCACAGCTATACTACAACACCTGTTTAATTTGTTTATCCAATGCATTTCAGGTTGCTACTAGTAACACTGTTTCCGTGCATGTGGTATATACAGTCACAAATATTAAATAAAAACCCAAACTGCAGTTTGTAAAAATCTATTCCTGTAAGTCACTAACATGTACCGATATTAACATGTGAAATACTAATGTGGTTGTCAGGTTTAATTAAAACTGCAATGATTCTTCTCTCTCTCTCTCTCTCTCTCTCTCTCTCTGTCTTTAACCATTGGTTCTTGTTCGCTCATTAAGTGTTATACTGTTAAAAAACAAATAAACTTATCATAATTCAGGAAATCATTTGCATTCTCTGAGAGGTGCTGAATAATGACAGACGCTGTTTATACCAGGTTGTCTCATGAATCTTGTATTTGCATTGTATCCTGATAATTTTATGCATCATCCATCTGCATTTGGCAACCGGCTTTCTGTGTTGTTCTTTGTTTGCAGCTGTTTTATGCAAACAACAGAATTTTCATATTTTTTATTTCTACAAACCCCATATGTTTCCTTAAGCCATTTAGCTTAAAGTGTATTATACAGTAATTGATATAATTTTGGGGTAACTACAGAATAAATAAATAAATAAATAAATAAATAAATAAATAAACGTGGGGTTTTGGCCAAAAATATATATATTTTTAATCTGGTTCTAAATACATATCAGAGCTTATGTGATTATATGTAAATAAATGTAAATGCATATCCAGTACTTTTATTTCTTTTACTTAATGTATATAATCCCTATATGGATATACTATTGAGACCAAAAACTCATGAATCAACCAGATGTAAAGATACTTTTAACAAATGCTACGCACTCCCCAGGTCAAAATTGTTAAACATCATTTTAATCATATAAAGAATATAAATATATAAACTCAATTTCTTTTGCCTAACTACTTTATTTTTTTTTTCCTTATCTGAAAGCAGACTAAAACACTTTTATTAATGAACTTAGGCTTCGTCATAAATTATGGCTTCGGCTTCCACCACAAAAGCTGTGAATTTTGTTCTTGGATTTATTACTAGTGACTCTTTTTATAGTCATTACTGTCAGCTACACACCTGAATGTGCTCTGGCTAGATATAATGAGGATACAGGATGGGCAATCGATCACACCAGAAAATACTTTATCTGCCTTTAATAGTTCATCTTTCTTTATACTGTAGTCCATAAGTAATTAATCAGCTAGGCATTTGGTTTAATTCCACAAGGTTTAATTAGAAATTCTCCTTATAATATGTTATTTTCTGTTACTTTTAATTTATTACATAAGTTTTCATTTTTATCTGAGATTCACACATGTTTTTTTTTTCCTGCATCCAAGCACAAGTTATGTATGTTATTAGCATATTGTGTGCACAAGAATGATTTTATAGGTAGATATCTCATCCAAATTTAGTTAAAATAAAACTCTTCAGAATAAATTAATCACCTACTACAAATGGTGTTCAACAGTTCACCAATTTTCCCTGTTATTTATTTATTTATTTATTCATTCATTTATTTGTTTGTTTGTTTGTTTGTTTGTTTAATTATTTATTTTAATACCACAAGGTGGCAGCAATGAGATCAGTTCAGTCCTTTGCACAATCACTAAGCACTGTAATATTATATATTGGTCCATAGAGGTCACTATACTCACTATTCTTCCTTTCCTTAATTTTGGATTGTTTCTTTTGCTTTGCTTTGTCTGTGTTTTCCATTGCATTTGCCCTAAAAAGCACATTTAAGCTGGCTGGTATAAATGTATTTTCCCCACAGGTCAGTGGTACAGAGGATCAGGTTAAAGCTGTTCACTTACTGGGGGTCCTTTAGGTCCAGCAAATCCTTTCTGTCCAGGTGATCCTCTAGTCCCCTACAGCACAAAGCAAAGATCAATACCAATGCGATAACAGTGCAACTGTGACCATGAAGAGGTTTGTGTGAACTCACATTCACTTCAATGCAGCATTTTGTGTCTAGGAATATGCTCAAAGTAAATCAATAATGATTGTAAAATGGTAGCAAAATGCAGGCTTTTCAAATATATAGTGCATGTATGCGTGCATCAGATTTATTTACTGTAGATCAATGTAGCAAAGATTGCAAAAAAATGGTGAATGGCATGACATGCAAACTGTTTTACCTGAGGTCCACTTGGCCCTGCATCCCCAGGAGGTCCACGGATACCCTGAGAACAACAGTGCAAAGCCCACTTATTGCTGTTTCATGCATGCCAGTATGTGTTTTGATTGACAGATGTGATGGGGCGTACTGTGAAGAACAGGCCCTATGATGGCCCCGTCATTAATCATGATCATCTTCTCTAGTTTCTGTTATTACATTCACTGTCATTCCACTTCATTACCATTAACGATGTTGAATTAATTTTACATTCTGGTTAAGTTGTTAAACAACTGGAAGCTTGCCAAGCAGAATAACAATTACAGGGACAAATATATGTAATGCATATGTGTGAAGAAGGGTCTTTATTGTTCATCTGGCCTCATTTAGGAAACCTCTCACCTCCTCTGTTTCTTTTAGAACAAAGTGCTGATTATACAATTACACACATGGAATAGCAATCAGGTAGAGTGTCAATAAAAAGAAGAGCATTTACTGCATTGTGACTTTGCTCCAAACTCTAGAGATCATGGAAATGAGCATTTCTAGGTATATTAAATATTTAAAAAAAAAAGAAAAAAAGGATTTAATAAAATCTTGAGTTTAAATGTATAGGGATGGTCATATATTTTTATTCATAATTTATACAAAAATATAATTATTTAGTTTGTATTACATTATATTATCTATTTATATTATAAGTATTTAAGACGGTACCGGTTTAGAAATTATTATAATTATTTCATTTTTATTGTTTTTAAACATTAAAAATTTTGTTCAACTGTGGTATTTATTTAATCATAATAATAATAATTTAGAAGGAAAAATACAGGGGTCTAAGGAGAATTATACTCTGCCTGGGCGAAAAACAAGTCATCATATGAATTTAAATAAGCACTTTAGATCCTTTGATTGGATAATTACTGTCATGATTAATATGTTTCAGCTGGCAACAATTCTGTTCACGATAACTGATGCAGTAAGTAGGTTCCCATGTCGGAAGATGTATCCTATCGTCGTGGAAAAGATGTCACTGTGCTGTAGATTAATCAAATCACTGGGCTGCATCAAACAAAGTAAACAGCTATGGCGACTGTAATCAAAGATCACTTACCCAATGTAGTAAAACATGGCAGTAGAAATCACAGTTACTGTATGTTTAATAATAGTAAATGAGAGAATTTCTCACGCACACGACCAACAGGATTGGGACTAACCAGCTGAAACCGTAAGAAAACCACTTGTTAATGCAGCTAATCGAGTAAAAATTAATTTTGCTAGAGAGCATAAAGCAATTCAAAAATGTCATGTGTTCTGATGAGTGTAGATTGACTCTATTCCAAAGTGATGGGCACCTAAGAGTAACAAGGAAAGCATGCATAAATGACGCCCACTATACAAACCTCTGGAGGCATTGTTATGATCTGGGGTTGCTTCAGCTAGTCAAGTCTAGGGTCAGCAAAGTTACAATATGTCGCAAGAGAAAAAAAATTACAAAAGTCAACAGAATGACCAGGTTATGGCTGTAATAGAATTTTTCTTCCCTGGTGGCATGGGCATATTTCAGGATGACAATGCCAAAATCCCTCAGGCTTAAACTGTAAAAGAGTGGTATCAGGGAGCATAAGGAATTATTTTCACACATGAATTGGCCCCCATAAAAAAGTATTTGATATGTTTTGAAGGAGACTTTATTGAATGGTTTGACCCAGTCATCATCAAAACAAGATTTTGGACAAAAATCAAATGAACTCTGAATGGAAATTAATAATATGGCATTGCATAAATATGTCAAAACAATGCAATGGTGAATACATGCATGAATCAAAACTAATATGACTCCACAAGACCTCGGGGGAGTGCTGTGGTGTCTGGCACCAGGACATTTACAATGGATCTTTTGCAGCTTTGTGGATGACCTGGACACTCTTACTACAGACACTTTACCCTCCTGTCGTCTGGAGGTTTGTCACACTACTTACAAACGCTGTGACAGCTTCTTCTTTGAGGCTGTCAGCATCCTGAACACGCTGCTGCCAACATCTGACTAAACTGATCTGACCTGAACATGGCATTTAAATCAGGCCCACTACTTTCACTTTGTACCACAGTGTGATCTTCTGGACAGTGCTCTTGCCCTCACAGATGTTGCTGCTTGTTTTCTGATTCTACTGTAAGAGACTTTACATTTTTTACAGTTTACTGTAGAGTTTTTACTGCTGCTCAGTGCATCCTTATCATGTTCCTGTTCACCTTTGTGGTTTGTACTGCATACTATGCAGTGTAGTTTCTGTATCATTTGTTCATGTGTTTATTATTTTACTTTGCTTTTTTGTTGTATAGTATGAAATTGTATCTTTTTTTTCTTTTTTTTTACATTTTTGCATATTGCTCCATGGTCTTGGGATTTTTTTTCACTGTACAACAATAAAATCCCTCTTGTTTCTAACTGTTTGTTGCATAGATTGGTTTTTCATACCAATACACAATGCCACAATAATGTTTTTATTTTCTATCTTTCAATTTATGACATAAAACACAGCTATGCACCAATATTTACTGAAAATATTGTGCTTTTTTTCCCAAGAGAGACTGTGTTAACATCTTTTCAATTAAAAAATCACCAAAATCTGTTATTTATCAAGGGGTGCCTAAACTTTTGCATAAGACTGTATAATGCCCTAAATGTAAAAAATAAATAAATAAATACATGTGTCTAAAGATTCCTGGCAGATTTGTAATGTTATAATATATTCTAACGGTTAGTAACATTTAGTTTGTTTTCTCCTTTGTTCAAATTTGATTGATGCCACATGGCTTAAAAAGTCACTTGTGAGTAATCCTCCATATGTTTCATAGTTGAATCAGGTGGACTCTAATGGTGACATTAAATATGCTCTAGTTTTAATCATGACTAAAAGAAAACTATGACTAATTGTTGTCATGCATTTAGATAAAACTGATTTCCTATGAAATGCTGTAGAATAAGCTGGAAAAATCTATCCTTTCATTTCTTCATTTATTGATTTTCATTTCTCTCTCTCTCTCTCTCTCTCTCTCTCTCTCTCTCTCTCGCTCTCCCTCTCTCTCTGTCTCGCTTTGTGCACTCATGCTGCCTGATGTGATGCTCAAATACCCAACTGATTAATGTAGCGGCTCAGGGGTTAAGGCATTGAGTTACAGGGAACCTGATTGGAAATCATGAGTTCAAATCTCAGCATTACCAGGCTGCCAGTGGTAGGCCCTTAAACAAGGTCTTTTATCCTCAACACCTTATTTGTATCCTGTTTTAAATGTAGCACATGTAATGCAGGTGCATGATCCTGTCACGGGTCTACTGCTGTGGTTCCTCTCGCCCTCAGGACCTGCCTGAGTTCTGCTCATTTCACTTACTGTACAGTATGACTCATTTTCTGTTATTGTGGACGGCCTCAGATAAACTTCCTAAAGATTTCACCAGTTCATGGTGGATAAACTTATCAGGGTACTGTGGATTTGACCTTGTACTTACAGTAGAACATCCTTTCAGCGCAGTATTATTTGACTTTATAGTAAACCGTTTTATACAGCAGGTTGAATAGACATTTGAAAAAAACCAATAAAATGATATATCATGATAAAGAAGGAACTAATGGAATGTATAAAGCCATTTTCATCTAAATTATTTTAAACATAATTCTAAGTACAATTGTTCATCACTTGTTTTTTTGTTTTGTTTTGTTTTTTTGTTTTTTTCAGCGCCTGCTGTCTATGAGTGATTTCTCATAATTTTTTCCTTTTTTTCCCAAACAGGGAATAATGATCCTTTTAGTTACATGTGGTGAAACACAACAGGATACACATGCCCCCTCTGCCCGCAGCAAATTTTTTAGCTCCAGGTTAATTAAGCATACCAGATCAAGGGACATATAGTAGTAGTGCGGAAGCATCGAGAGTTCTGTTTGCTCATCAAGCCCTCAGAAATAACAAGAGGAATACGGGGATGAGAGCAGATGTGTCACTTTGAAGTGATGCCTCCCACATAACGTCTCACTTAATGAGTCGTTTTCTGGGGAAAGAAGTGAGCGGATTCCTCTTAAAGCCTCCTCCAAATGAGACAGGATCAAATAGTGAAACTAAAGAGATCGCTGGAGGGGATGATACTGAGAGGTAGTACTCTGTAGAAGTGTGATAGGGAGAGGAAGTTTAAGGTCAGGAATTAAATTACATGGGAGAAATGAAACACACCACATCTGAAGAGTACAGCATAAGGCATAGCAATAATAAGATTACTATATAGTGAAATTACCAAGACATTGAGTTACAGTATGTACAGTACAGTATATGACTATGACTCATGACTACAGTCATGCAATTTTAAATCCTTTTTTTTATTATTTACAGTGGCCTGGTGTATTATTCAGTTATTCATTTTAAACATAAAAACAGACTAAATATGACCAAATGACCTGACCTTGATAATGGTTAGGCGGTTAGGTTGTTTTTTTTGTTGTTGTTGTTTGTTTGTTTTTTACCAGACTGTTACCAAACACAGAATTGAAGATGCTTCAAGATTTCCTCTAGATCTAAGGAGCCCAAACTTCTTCCAGCATGACAATGCCTTCGTGCACAAAGATGCCATTCCCAGGATGACATGGATCGCCAACGTTGGAGTTTAACCACTGGAGTGTCCTGCACAGAGCCCTGACCTCATCCCCAATGAACCCCTGAGGGATGAACTGGAACACAGACTCACTAACTGTGAGCCAGGCCTTTCCCACCTCATTAGTGCTCATGTGACTGAATGGGCATGTTGAATTTATAATGCCAGTAAAGGAGGCTAAATCTGTAATGGGATGTTCAACAAGCACAAATGGGTGTGATGGTCAGGTGTCCACATAAGTTTGCATTTGCAGTTATGAAAAGGGGGAACATAAATCTACCTTTACGATTTTTTGACAGATTTTGCTGCCGCAGGATATTTTTTTCCAACGAAAGGAAAACGTCTTTCAGAACTTTCGAAAATCACACAATGTGACATGCCCACCAGCAGCCACAGATAGTCGATAACAAAGTTTTGGCAGTGTCAGAAAAGTATAATTAAAATCGCAGTGTGACCACTGAGATAACACTTGTCTAAAGCCAGTTTTATGTCTGGCCCTGCTGACTAGTCCTGGGGCAAGAAAGAGCAAGAAAAATGATGATGCCTAGTCAGGAGGGCTAAAACAAATTTTATTATCTACCAGGATTGAGCCTTAAAGCACAGAGTCTCATCATTTAGTCATAAACCTGTGACTTCTAGTCTTGAAGTGAGATGAGCTGCTAAAATCTAATATTTATTAATTGCTTAATAATGGAACTAGGTGTGGATGAGTATGTAAATGTGTGTATGCATGTTTAATTCAACTAGCACATACAGTAATATAAATGTGAAGCAAAATGTATCTCTCTCTCTCTCTCTCTCACACACACACACACACACACACACACACACACACACACACACACACACACACACACACACACACACACACACATTCATAATTTCTCATTTTTAAGGTGTAAGCTTGTAGTGCCTATCTGGCTTCATTATGTATTTCCCCAGAATACCAAACAACGTAAACAGAGCTTTTTATTCTGATGTGCATGCACTCTTCTACCTAATTTGTATTCCTATAGGACAGTCTGTGCTTATTCTAACTACTTTTACTTTCTCCTCCAAGCATTTGGAGGTGAAGCAATGCAATGTCACCTGTGCCACCTGATATGTCACCTTATTTGTTTTCAGACCATAACATTATAAATATTTTAGACCAAGGAATAGCTTCAGAAATGAAACTGCTAACCTTAACATACAGTACATTAAACAGCAGTAATACAAAACCTTCAGTAGTCCATAAACCGAGGAGCTGACACATAAGACAAAACCAGTAAATGTTTATTTTTTGGGTGAATTTTGGTGTGAGCGAGCTGAGACTCAAGTTTATTTGCTGCCCCGTATGGGACTATAAATGTGTTTAAACTTGATTCTGTCTGAAAAGCTTTGAATATTAAAAACTGTCTGGCCTTGAGTGAGACTCTGTGCTGAACTCAATCTTGGAAGTCAACAAAGTTAACACTAATTCATAACAGATGCTACTCTGGCCACATCAAGATGACTAAAGCTTACAGACACTTGCTGCTACCACTGCTGCAAATTACCCATAGAGAGAGTTCAGCCTTTGTACAACTGTCATATGTATACAGCGGCATTTTCCATTTGGATGCAGCTGTGCAACTACATTCACCTAAAGTGTCTCCTCTTTTGAAGACGGACAAAGCCTGATGCTAAAATGGTACAGGATTCTGTTGGTGTACTTCTTATTTGTCATCTGGACAGGATGTTTTGACAAGCCAAAGCCCTGAAGGTCCATTAAGTAAAAAGCCCACATGTAAGTGTTGGAGAGACTAGAAAGGAAGATATTACTTGTTCACATGGTGGCATTTGTTGTTGATGTTTACTGTGTGGGTTTGGGTCGTATTTTGCATTTTGTTCTAAGGTTTGGAAAAAGTGAAGTCTCTGGGTGGATACGCATCGGCACAAAGGGTTGCTTCAAGCTTTCTTTTTTTTTTTTAAACCACTGCCAAGAAGTTGTACTGTAAACTGGGGGAAAATACAACCTTGATTACCGTGACAATGAGTAGCAAAAAAGATGAATGCTTGGAGTAAACAAACAAACAAACAAACAAACAAACAAACAAATAAACAAATAAATAAATAAATAAATAAATGTACTCTAACTTTTAACGGACCACTGAATGTATGTACAGTATACTGTATATTTATATACTTTATTGCACACATCTACCTTGTCACTTTATGCTGTAAAGGTTCTTAAACATTTTTTTGTAAAATATATTTTATAACCCCTCTCAGTGCAGATTTATTTCATAATCCATATTTTAGTGCAAAATTATATTTTGTTCATGTCTTAGAAATATTAAACTTTCTATTCCACGACTTTTCACAGGTTCATGTTTACATTATTTACATGTCTACTAGTTTTAGGGTTGGTAAGAGACCAATTCTTACACTATTTCTGATAATGGCTAGACATCTCCCAACACTGTTGTAAACAGTATAGGTATTAATAACATCTTAGTATGTTTAAAACCATCATAAAAATCTTTGTGCTGAGCTGTAATAATTGATTAGGTGTTTGTTGTCTACATACAAATGGAAACGTATATATCACGTTTGATTTTAAAGCAGTAAAAAAAAAAAAAGACTTACTGGGGCACCTTGTGTTCCATCTGTGCCAGGATGTCCTTTATCTCCCTTTTCACCCTGTTAAAGAGAGAAAGGAATATGAACATTACGTATTCTGAGTTTCAAACCTTTTACCCTTTAGTAAAGACCTTTACAAGCAGCGCATGCATACATAGGTCACAATTAACCTCCGCATATCACTATTCAGCTCAACTCCTCCCGTAGGCACAACGGCAGCTTCACCTTTATGGTTCTAAGCATGGATGATCTAATTCGACCAGATTATTCAGGTTAATCAATATAATCAAATAACCAAAAAGCTGATATATAAGATGATCCATAAATTATATAGTCACAATATTTTAGCTTTGTGTCTAAAAGTCCTTCCTTTCGCGTTGTATGTTTTGTTTCGATTTCTCCATGTGCTTTAATGTACAATGCCATGTGCCTTGGTTCAAGTCTTGTCCAAAACTTGTCGTATTGGGTTGTTCCCTGATTGTGTTAACCTGTTCTTTGTTACCAAGACCTTGTTCCCCATGTAGCCCTATGCTAATTCATCATTGCTTCATCATTATATATTAATTATATACTGTACACTACCCGTTTTTTATATTTTATATTATTATTATTTATATATTATTTTACCATTGTAAAATTAACACAGAATACCTTTAAACTATAAAAGAACACATATGAAAATATGTAATGAACAAAACTGTCAAACGACCCAGAATATATTTTTTTTATAGTTTAGATCATCAAACGTAGCTAAATTTAGCTTTGATGACAGCATGGTACACTCATGGTATTTTCTCCTCAGATTCACAAGTTAGTCATTTGGAATATTTTTTTAACTGGCAACCGGCTTGTGAAGACTTAATTTCTGACATTTCTTGTTTTCTTAAGGTGCTTTAATTCTAAAGGGTAAGTCCAGAGCCCTATTAGTACTACTTACTACAGTTAAGTAAAGAAAAAATACAGTCTATCATTACTTCAAGAAATAAGGTAAGTCAATCCAAAAAATCTCAAGAAATTTGAATGTTTCCCCAAGTGCATGTGCCAAAACCATCAAACACTATGATGAAACTTGCCATCCCATCTGGCTTGCACATAGAGGGACCATCATTTGTTTTCCAACAGCACTATGACCCCCAACACACCTCTAGGTTACAGTATGTACAGTAAGAGCCAGTTGTCCAAAAACGGAGAGTGATGGAGTGCCGCATCAACTGACCTGGCCTTCACAATCACCTGATCAAAATTCAGTTGAAATAGTTTGGGGTTAAGTCAGGCCGGAGAGTGAAGGAAAGGAGCCAAGTATTTAACATCTCTGGGAACTCTTTCAAGATTGTTGGAAAACCATTCCAGGTGACCAAATTAGGAGGCTGCCTGAGAAAATGCCAAGACTGTGTAAAGGATTCAAAAGACTGCAAAAGCTGTGCTGTGGGTTGCAGAGTCCTCAGTAGATTTGTCTTTATTTTGAAATATTTGGGAGAGTGTGGAGGCAGGGTTGACAGTCTTAGGCTCTTTGACTGCTGAGGCAGGTGTATCAGGCTCTGGTGCCTTTCTATTATGGGTAGCAAGTTGCATTGGCTTTTTTGTGGGACCAGACAGACTAGCCTTGGTCCCCTCAGGTCCCATGTCACCATGTATATATGATGTTAATGTGTTAATGTTATGTGGTGATAATGTTATAGCTGATCGGTTACACATACAGATGGTCTTTACACAAAAATACAACATCCTTTTTACTAACTTGGTTATTTTTCTGTATGAAACCAAGGAAAGTTACACAGGACTGTTTATTGGTGCAGATGCTCTGCTCTTCACAAATGAAATTGGAGCTCTTTAAAGGTGCTTGAGAACAATTCCCCACCACCAACACAGAATGTGTTTAAACATTCCATGAAAGTCCAAGTGGGTTTTCAATGCATACACACTTTCCTGACAAACACTTAACATGTTTAAATCCTGCACTCGAAAGGAAAGTAGTAATTAAGATATCCAATAATGTTATTTCTTCCAGAATTATTTAGTTTTTTTTTTAAGGCACACAAAATGTGGCAAGCTCTTGGAACCAGTGACCTGTTCGGCGCAAGCAGGCATGTCCTGTTGTGACTTGGTTTAAGCACCAGTCTGTCATGTGTTAAGCAAACTGCTGTAAAGGTAAGTGCAACAAAAATGTTTATCCTCCAGTTTTAAAAACAAGCCAGTAGTTGGACTGGTTACTCCAAATTGCCCAGGTAAAAACATGTGTGCATTTTGCTTTGCCATACAATGGTGTATTCTTCCACACACATGCAGTATATTGTACAGTAGTACAGCCTGCTTAATCTAACCATTTCAGACAAGTTTTACTCAGATGCATTGTTATAACTGAAATTCAATTGTAGTCATATATTGTATTTGTAAAAATAAACAAAAGAGTCAGTGAAATGGCAAAATGACTCCTTACACTGTAACTAAAAATATACTGTACTTTTGATGTCATTTTAATTGTATCCAATATAATATACATTTTATAAAAAGAGACATTTTTGGAATAAATATTGTTCAGACAATCTTTGTGCATGAAGGCAGACAGTTTCCTTATTTATCCTCTATAATCAGCCTATACAAGTATAGGCCATAACTGCATGCATGATGTGGTTAAATGGCTGCTTTTGCATCATGTTGGAGTTACAATTTTAAAATTATGGTAAAGTTATTGATACAATTTATTGAGCAAAAAAAAAAACTTTTATCCTAAACGTTTCAATGACGAACAAGGCAGTAACTTACTGCAAGTCTAAACCTTGCAATGTGTCTATTGGGAAAAGTTACTCATATTCATAGATAGGTCATGCATCACCTGAAATCGATTTTAAGACTTAATTTTTTACTTAAGTATAAATGTAGAAGTATAAGAAGGGAATAAAAGCCAATAGAGTACAGACCTTTAAACACAAGAACATGCCTATATGCCAGGAAATAGCACATTTAGAATAAGACTGCAAAGGCTGTTTTTCTCTTTTCTTTCAAATGAAATGTGAGGTCAAAAAAACACAAAGTCTTGAAGTCCTGCCAACATCACTTACAGTGGCTTTAAAGTTTTTTTGACAGTGACAAATGATGCAGGATTCAGCTCCTGTGTATTTACAACCATTTTTGCGTCTTTCTATTACATAGGCACAAACATTGATTTTGGCAGGCAAACAGGGTTTTATAATTACGCCCCAGTTCCACTACATAATAAAGCTTCATAAAGAAAGCTCAGTGAGGCTTGGCCAGTGCTTTTCATGAAACTGTCTAAAACTGAGTATTTCAGCCTAACCCTTAGTGTCTGTAACCTAGAAAATGTTTGGTCTGGTCTAATACACCAGACATACTTACTAAGGGTTATGTTTACATGGCACAGGTATGCTGAGAGCTGGACCTGAATAAAAATGGAAGCTTTCTGTAGAGAGGGTCTCAAGCACTAGACTGCAAATGACTTCCAATACAGATGCAGGGCCAACATCAACCTGTAGCAATCCATGCTACATTAGCACTGAGCAGGAGGTCCCTGACAACAAGCAGTACTTGCTAAACGTACTGTATACGAGCGACATTCAAGTCAAACCAAACCAAACGTAGGACAGTACATAATAACAGAAAAAACTACCTTTATTTTTCTATAAAAAACTACCTTTATTTTTCTATATACAATAATCCCCACAACAAAGATTGTGATTGTCCTGCAAACACATTTGCTAATCAAACCAGGACATTTTTTCCCATTAAAGGAATCCCTGAGAGGATAGTGTTTCATACAGTACATGAAGCAGGCAGTCGTACAGTATCATGGCTCCAGCGTACTGAAAAAACTAGTGAAATCCTGGGATGAGTGCATTAGTGTAGTACGGGATTATATAGAGAAATAAAGGTAGCTGTCACAGTCCTAACTTACTTTTGATTGTTATTGTCATAACAATCTAAATCCACGGTTTGACTTGAAAACCCATCGTAGTACATTGAAAATGGTAAGAGCTGAGATTATCCCCACGATATACTGAAAGAATCACATGTTCCCCTTTACTGTGAAAATATATATTGTAAGCATACGGTTCCTCAATCATTACTATTATTGTTATTATGTGTCGTTATAAGGTATAATGCCATTATCATTAAATAGTTTGACAGAAGTGTTTTTATAACTGTTTACCACTGTGTTTAACTGCTACTCCATCTGTTCCTCCTACAACTTGCTCCTGGTCATTTGGCAGATACAGTAGTCTGTTTTGCGGCACCTGTATCACTGTCTGCTATTTAGTATGAACAGAAAATAAAATGTCACTCTGTCACTTTTTGCAAATATGCCTCATTTTCAAGTTAATAAAATATAATGCATTAACATAGATATTACCAAAGGTACAGTAAGTGAACTAAAACCCATTTTCATGTTGCATATATCACTCACATGGAAATTACTGCATGTACACATTTCAATGAAATAAATTCAGTACAAAACCTTTCATTCTGGATAAAAGCTCTTGCAGGTAACAGTGCAAAAGTCCATTATTTTTTATACATTTTATAACATTCTTAAAAGGTAGATAAACATTTGAGATTTTGTCAAGGACTAACTGACATGAATGAACGTTTTAGCCAGTCTACAGATTTGGGACTGTTTATAAGTGTTATGATACATTGTGTTATGATCGATATAGGTTGTTCAGCTTTTCCTATTTTACTTTCAAAATGATTCATTAACAATGCGTCCATAAAAACAGGGTTTATAGAAAACATTCATATGCAATATTAGAAGGTTATATTAGTTTCTGAAAAGGCACTGTATGTTGTTTCTGGGAAAGCCCATAAGGACTGAGTATAAAACCCTTAATCACCCAGAAAGAAGCCTCGGAAAACATTTTCTCTAAAAGGAGATTCTGGTTATAAACTATGTAATACTACAGTTATAATAAAATCTTCAGGCTTGAAAATGTGTCATCTTGTATATATACAGTCCGACTCGATTGACAAGACTTGATATGAAGTCAGACTCAGAGAACTGAGAATGCACTACAATCATGAAGAATCTTTGTTTGACTGTTAGCTTAATATGGTTGTTTCTTCAGTTTCCTCAAACTAAAGGTGTCAGACTAAATCAGTGAACCCAACATAATAATTGAATGAAATTATCAATCAGAATTCTTCTTTGTCTTTCGGCTGTTCCCTTTCAGGCGTCGCCACAGTGAATTATCTGCCTCCATCCCACCCTATCCTCTGCATCCTCTTCTCTCTCACTGCATCCATAAATCTCCTCTTTGGTCTTCCTTTAGACCTCCTGCCTGGAAGTTCCAACCTCAGCATCCTTCTACCAATATGCTCACAATCTCTCCTCTGAACATGTCCAAACCATCTCAAGCTGGCCTTTCTGACTTTATCTCCAAAACATCTAACATCGGTTGTCCTTCTGATGGACTCATTCTTGATCCTATCCATCCTTGTCACTCCCAAAGAGAACCTCAATATCTTCATCTTTGCTATCTACAACTCTGCCTCCTGTCTTTTCTTCAGTGTCACTGTCTCTACGCTGCAGAGCATCGCTGGTCTCACCAATGTTCTGAACACCTTCCCTTTCATTCTTGCTAATACTCTTTTGTCACATACAGTAACACATCTGATACTTTTTTCCACCCTTCCACACTATCGTTGCTGGACCATTGACCCCAAGTACTTAAAGTCCCTTAAAATCTGCCAGGTGGTTTCAATTCAAATGAAACTACACTCAAATCCATAATTATATACTAATCCTCATATTTGTCTCCTCTTTAATTGTAGTATTAAAGTATCTGAATGCCCAAAATTATATGGAAATGTTTAGAATCTTCAATACCTATCCATTAGGCATTGTGAATGCTGACTACAGCATCTGTAATGTCAATGTCCTAGCAGTAAAAATAGCTATAGAAGATAATTATATATAGTGAAAGCATGTGGATGTGATAATAAAGTAAGTCTGCATTTTACTGTATACACTATTTCTATCTGAAAAAAAAATGCAAAATAATAAAACCTATGGTACAAATAAGTAAGTAATATGAGATGATGCAGTTTGCTGTTATTGGAAAATAAGAGGGATGCTATGATGCAGCCTGATATGAAACAGAGTTACAGGCACCATAATAAAGTTGAATATTTTCCAATAATAGCAGGTAGGTTTTATTGTATATGACAATAATGTGACAACAAATGCAGTTTTTTTTTTTTCCTTTTTGGGTATACTATATAATATAATGTATTGGAATTATTTCAAACATAACATAACATCTATAAATAGTTAAGTACTTTTTGTAAGTTGCTCTGGATCAAAGCGTCTGCCAAATGCTTAAATGTAAATGTACAAGATGCATACATCTAGCTTATTATTAAGGACTTGCAAAGCACAATACTTTCTGTCTTTTGTCTTTTTCATACATTAGTGATGTGTATCAGATTTGACCAAAAATGCTGGAGTTTTATTCAAGAGACCTGACATGGGCTACTTTTAACCATATACTGTAACGCCACATGACTTGGCAAAAAGCAATCACGGACAGCTGCATGCTTATTTGGGAATGTCATTATGAAACCAGTTTTACATATCATTATCAGAATAATTTAAAAAATCCTTTTTAGAATTTAAATGAACAATGTGGTAATTACATTATATCTCACATGAAAAAACATAGGCTATACCATATAAAGGGATAAGAAATAAGTGTTTGAAATTCTCATTGTGGTGTTCCAAAATTCAAATAGCAAACAGTGCTGTTCTATATGCTGATAAAGACACTTGTACAATCCAATGCCTTCTCTGAATAGCTTCCTAAAATTACTCAAAGACACTGTTAGTTTTACAAGTTTTACAGGATTATTAACACGGGTGCAATATGACAGCCTAATACAACCAAAATTCCTTATGGTGGTATAGTTGAGAGTGAAGTAGAAAACAATGCACAGCCCAAAGCATCCATTAAAATGTAAATGTTGTCTGTGTGTGTGTGCAATTTTCCCTGTTTTGAATGTCCTGTCTTTACAACAAGATTAATCTGAACTGTCAGTGGAATTTACTAGCCAGACATCTTGTGTACGTTTGGTGTCTGACTTTGCACTTTATGTAAATTTATATGACTTTAATGTGTTTCTCAAGGCTGAATAATAAATAATTGGTACAAGCATAAAAAGGAATTTTTAGATGTTTTTACATATGTTTATGCATTTCAGTCATTTACATGTTGTGAGTGTGGGGGAGATGTAAAATGCTTTTACAGTCATGTGTTCCTGTGTGTGTGTGTGTGTGTGTGTGTGTGTGTGTGTGTGTGTGTGTGTGTGTGTGTGTGTGTGTGTGTGTGTGTGTGTGTTGGGTCAGCCTTGCTCCATGGCTATAAAGCTTCAGCAGGAAAACCAAGAAGCCACATGAAAGCGAAATAGTCTTAAATGGTCTAGTTATCGAACGCCTCTGTTTTACATACAGATTCTAAGGTTTTATGGACTTTTAATTGCCCCACAATTTCTAAAAAAAAAAAAAAAGGTGTGTCCACCCAGCATTCACAACTCAAGGTTATCTGATTACACACTTTATTTCTCTCTACTAGAAGCTTTGGTGAAACAAACTGTGCCACAGCACATTTTTCCAACAAAAGTGCGTTTCTGCTATAGTATGGCTACATTCTGAGATCACGTCAAGGAGGCGTATATATATACAGTATGTGTTTGTGTGTGTGTATATATACAGACAATAATTAAAATAGGAATTTAAAAAAGAACAGTAAATGATATTTATATACAGTACACGAGTATATATGAGTGTATACAGTACAGACCAAAAGTTTGGACACCCTTCTCATTCAAAGAGGTTGAATTTGTATTATGGCAAGAAAAAAGCAGCTAAGTAAAGAAAAACGAGTGGCCATCATTACTTTAAGAAATGAAGGTCAGTCAGTCCAAAAAATTAGGAAAACTTTGAAAGTGTCCCCAAATGCAGTCACAAAAACCATCAAGCGCTACAAAGAAACTGGCTCACATGCGAACCTCCCCAGGAAAGGAAGACCAAGAGTCGCCTCTGCTGCGGAGGATAAGTTCATCCGAGTCACCATCCTCAGAAATCGCAGGTTAACAGCAGCTCAGATCAGAGAGCAGGTCAATGCCACACAGAGTTCTAGCAGCAGACACGTCTCTAGAACAACTGTTAAGAGGAGACTGTGTGAATCAGGCCTTCATGCTAGAATATCTGCTAGGAAACCACTGCTAAGGACAGGCAACAAGCAGAAGAGACGCGTTTAGGCTAAAGAACACAATAAAGAACACAATAAAGAAAACTCTTTGAATGAGAAGGTGTGTCCAAACTTTTGGTCTGTACTGTATGTATATACACACTGTATATAGTCAGTAATCTCTAGAACAAGATTTCTTCTTGAGATACTAGGGAATCCAGTCCTGATGACAACAAGTAAAACTGCCAGTAACTCTGCAGAACTACTAGAACAAGTGATTTGGGGAAAGACTTCCTGCCAATAGGTGGATTAGCATCACTTAACAGCCCTGTGTGCATGGTGTATATGCATAAACAGGTGTGTAGCATCTAGCACAGAAGAGTATCTGCCTCAGTTTTCCTATGACTCTGCATCCACCAAAATCCTGACCAATATAAAAAAAGTTACTGAATTAATTAATTAATGCCTCAATAGTTTAATCAGTAGAAAGCCATGACAAGTATGACTTGTTTGTATAACGCATGAATCATCACAACACAAATTAGCCATAAAGTTAACACCTAAACATTGATCATTAATTATATACCAGTAAACTGGGGACAAGGTCATGGGCACCCAAGGCTCACCCAAGCCCACTGGGACCAAAAGCACAAATAGGGCGCAGTGAACAAAGTGCCAGAGACTGCTGACCTGGCATCCCAAACTGTTCGCCAACCAGGGGACGCAATTAACAAACAAGTCTGATCCACAGAGGCCCCACATAACACTGCCCCACAGGCTTGTACGGTACACACTTGGCATGATGGGTGCATCAATTCATTCACTTTGTGCTGATTCCTACTTCCTCGTTAAGACCAAATTGTTGAGCTTAGTTCCAACTCACAGTGCTGAGACAAGGTTAGTATACACAAAGCAACACATAGAGCGCAAGTGTTTTATAAAAATGCTAGTTAGGAGCGGGGGCTAATATTTGTATTTATGTTTAGTTAGTCACAATAGTTAGTGGGCATTTTTTGCCTAAGATTCTTCTGTTAGATTAGATTTAATGGAGATGACTTCTCTACTAAAATTTGCTAACATTCATTTTATGTTTCGAGTTTGCTTCATTACTTTGCACAGTTCCCCTTTAGTAATCAGTGACCCCTGTTAATTACAGTAACATCCTTATTTACTTTAAATTTTTATTTCTTGCGTAGCCATCAATAATGAGAGTAACAGAATAGCAAACTGAATTAGTCTCACTTACACTATAAGGATGTTTTTTAAGGCTACACAGCTGTTTAGGTTAACTTTTATTGTAAGGGTACAGTAAAATTATTCAGCTATATTAGGACATTACAATGTAGAAATTACATAAATGTACCAAATTATGCTGTGGAGAAAAAGGAAAGAGAGAGATTGAACAAGACAAAGTGAGACATTTGTCTTGTCTGTTGTGATGAACAATAAAATTGAACAGTGGAGCAATTAAATTAAACCAAGGGTGAAAGGAACATGGGCTTATTATGAAATAAAACCAAAGAGTGAAACATTTTTACATTGTAGAAATGTAAGAAATCCATAGAAAGACAGAGTTATGTTTTTTAAGAACGTTACTAAAAATAAGAATTAGTGCTTACATCCAATTGTGCATTTTGTAAAAAGATAAAAGGTTGGAGATAAGAGTTGACTTTACAGCAAGTACATGTAACAAAATATACCTTGTAACGGAATATAACTTTCAGTCTTTATCTTTTAAAAAGAGCAAGATAGAAAGATAACAGAGGTTAGTAAAAGTAAAACATACTATATAGGAAGAGGGCAGAAAGATGTGAGATATAAAGATAGTATGTAATGAGGGTACAGGATAAAGAGATAAAGAGGGGGGGGGGGTGCAGTGGAAAATGCAGAGGTATGAAAACAGACATAAAGATTACATATACAGTATATGGTGCTTAAGGCAAGAGTGGGTGAGTAAAGCATAAAATTTCAGTTTTAAGAAACTTCATATGGGTACAGTTGGTATTCCCAGTGTATTTACTGCTGTTATTATATAAGATGCCTCTGAACTACCAGCGCGCAGTTTAATGCCTCCCAAGGACATAAAGGACACTTAAGTGTTCACATACTGTATGCTAAGTGAGTTTTCTTATTAATACTGCAATTTAAAAAGTGCATTGTGCTTCCTTTTGTATAGAGTTAAATTAAAGTTCCCTAAAGGAAATTGCACAAACAGCCTCTGGCCAGTCACAGACATAATACTGATTTGAAAAACATTTTTTGATTGTTTGGTTGCACACCTTCCACATCACTGAAAATGGGAAGAACCGAAATTTGCTTACTACAGTACGTTATTTGTAAAATATGGACATGAACTAAAAGACCTGGGTTGGGTATGCAGAGTTCAGTCATAGTACTACTTTCAGACTTTCATGTTGAAACACACACATCCACTCACGCTACATACCAAACTGACAATATAATGTGCTTTAAAATCAAGAGGCAACTGATCTTAATTTAAAGTGATTACTACAGTACATGGTATCTATACAGCTTTTCCCTTGGTAAATATAGGTCTCATGCTTTACTATAATTCATATGCACATCATGTGGACAGATGATATTGAGATGTGTCTGCTACTTATGCTCTGTAAAGCCTTGATAACGACTCGAAACTGGTAATCTTTTAGGCTGGCAACTCTAAATTAACTTCTCCTCTACAGCAAAAATCTCCAATTAACAGCACCTCAGATTAGAGGCTTTACAGGGAATAAGTAGCAGACAAATCTCAAGATCAAATGTTCAAAGGAGATTATTACATATTTTGGATGCCTTTAGCATTGTTTTATAATGAAGAAAGAAAAAAAAATCAGGAAAGATCATGGAATCAGAAGGTGTGTCCAAACTTTTGACTGGTAGTGCATGTGTTTGTATGTTATATTATATACACACTGTAAAAAATAAAGGTAAATTTTACGATAAAAAACTGGCAGTTGTGGTTGCCAGAATTTTACCGTAAAAAAATAAAGCGTAATTTTTACGGTAAAAATACGGCAGCTGTGGTTGGCAGAAGTTTACTGTGAAAAATATGGTAGCAATGTTTTTAGGTTGTACGGAATTGCACTCATTTTACGGATTTCAATTGTTTTGTTTTTTTCAAGCCTGGCCGGGAATCGAACGCAGACCCTGGCGGTGCAAGGCAACAGTGCTAACCACTACACTAGTGCAAGTCATGCGGGGGACGCGGGATAACCGAGGAAGTCCAACAACGACAACAACTGCACAGCAAACACAGTAGTGTAGTGGTTAGCACCGTTGCTTTGCACCACCAGGGTCTGGGTTCGATTCTTGGCCAGGCTCGAAAAAAAAAAGAAACAATTAAAATGATAGAACATACAGTATAATGAGTGTAATCTTATACAACCAAAAATGTTGCTACCTTTTTTTTATGGTAAACTTCTGGCAACCACAGCTGCTGTTTTTTTACCGTAAAATTTACGGCTTATTTTTTTACAGTTCAATAACATTTTTTACGGTAAAATTCTGGCAACCAAAGCTGCCGTTTTTTTACCGTAAAATTTACTATTTATTTTTTACATTGCAGTACAGAGTCAGCCAAAAAAAATTATATACACTTTAGGAAAAGAAAAATAGTATGAGTTATAGTATATTAATATAATATTAATAATATTATCATATTATTAGCATATATTGTATTCATCTAGCAACCCCTGTAGTCCAGCTACGGACCGTTTAGGCCAATGGTGACCATTGTATTTATCCCATCTTGTAGGACCATTGTAGGACCTCCATTTGTGAACATTAATTAGCATAATCTTCCAGTCTTTGGGCTGTGGGAGGAACCTGAAGAACCTGAAGGAAACTCCATGTACATTATATATACACACACTGTATACTGTGGTACCTTTCCACCCACACTGAGAGACTCTCCATCACTTTAATGACAGGAAGAGCACTTAACTCAATCAAGTAATGTTTCTAAATGCAATACCATATGATCAGATGACAAAGAAGTTATGAAATCAAATCTAGAATCTACATCATAATGCATGAACTACGAATGATCCTAAAAATAAAAAAAAACTTTTGCACATTTTACACATGAAAGCAAATCCCTTAGATCTGGCTAATTTTACAGCTGTAGTCAATTAGTAAGAAAAAGACATCCTAAACTTGGGCAGACATTTTATTAGACCAGAACGGCACCCACACAGTAAATCTATGTTGAACTGCAGTGAGCCTTGTTTGATGCTAATGACTGTGAAATTACTACCCCAGGGGTCTAAAACAGATACATGGTAAATTTGATTCCCTACAAAATCTTGTTTTGTCTGCTATCTTCATCCACATACATCACAGTGACAAAGTTGACATTTTATCTACACTTGATATTTTTTATTTCAGTTTTTAACTCCTTTTAAAACAGACTGACCTTTGGTCCGACTGGGCCAACTGGTCCTTGACTGCCAGGGAGCCCTGGTTCCCCCTGTGTGTGGGAAAAAGAAAAAAGAACTGAGATATGCAAATGCAATACCAACTTCCTATGAAATGAGCCATATGAAGCACAAATACTCGACTACTCTCTTTGCTATTAAGATACTAAATCAGGAGGAAGGTGGAATGGAATTCAACTACTTTCTCGCACACATGCTGTACACCTTCAGTCCAAATAAACACACAGTCGAGGTTATTCAGTTCTTTATTTTCCAAGAGGTTGGAAAGTGTGTTAACATTTGTGGCTATTGTGATGAGTATTGCACAGAGTTAGACATGTTAGTGAACATCACAAATGTGCTTTCTATACGGTACAGTATGAAGCTGACACGGTCTTGCTTTACCTGGCACAGTCTATCCTGAGCCATGTGTAGACATTTTTGGTTATACAGTGAACACATTGTTACTTTCATGGCAGTTGGAATACATACAGTACTCCAAATATAATGACAGCAAAACATTGCTTTTAAATGTATTTTATATGAAGCTCATCCAAATTTCTGTAATTCTAAGCAATTTAAAATTCAGCTTTTTATGCTTTTATGGTGATCACAATGTCACTATATTTATTATGTACGTATCATAGTTTATGTCCTAATTAAAGTTTTAATCCTGAATTAGAGGCAGGGATAACTCAGTGGTTGAGGTATTGGACTAAGGACTGGAAGGCCACAGGTTCAAACCCAACCACCACCAAACTGCTACTGTTGGGCCCTTAAGCAAGGGCCCCTTAATGCTCAACAAGCAGTTTTACTTGTGTGCAGAGTTTGTCTACTTTTAACATTTCTGCACACAGAATCACAGCAATCATAAGTTATGTTATAATAATACGGGTATGCTTACCTTTGGCCCTGGCTCACCAGGGGGTCCTTGATCACCTTTGTCACCCTGAGGTTGCTGTTGACAAGATGGTGAATGTTTTATTTGATTTGATTTTAAATTAGTGCATTGTTAATATTTTGTTTCTTTCCTTGATGGGATAAAGCTTATTAACGCTTAAGTAATTCCATTAGGCACATTGAATGAATGATTGAATTATCCCTTATCTGAATTATTACTTAGAATAAAAAGCAACTGTATTGTCCATATAGCATTTAATGTGTTCCATAATGTTCTTTCTTCCCATCATTCTTAATGTACACTTTTTTGACCAAATGAAAGCAAAACACTCATCTCCTCCCCATGTTTTTGGAAGAGGATAGGCGTTCTGCTTTATTCTGCTTCTATGACATGTTCCTCTAAGTTCAGACCAAAATGTCAATATGTTAAATACTAGAAAGCTGCCATGGTGTTGTTGAGATGGCAAAAGCACCACTCTATGTTTTAAGGTGCTGAAAAAGAGCTTACCTTTGGTCCGTGTGGCCCTTGTTTTCCAGGCAGGCCTTGCTGCCCTCTCTCACCCTGAATACAAAGAACAAGTGAGGTGTCACACTCTCGAAGCAGGAAAATAGCATTCACACTGCCACAAAATGAACTTGTCTTAAACTCTTCCTTTCTCTAACAGTGATTTATAACACTAAGACCAATGTGTACACAAATCCCGATGTTGAATTAACACGCAATGTTTATATAGGCCCAGTTGGACTCAAATGAACTCTGAAAGTGTTAAATCAACACCAGGGATTTCACTGTGTACTGTTACAGAGCTTAGAGAGTAATTTCAATCACTACGTATATATAGAACTGCTTTCTTTTTTTCTACAGTCTACATACTTTGGGGCCTTTTACTCCTGAGTCACCTTTGGGTCCACGTAAACCAGCTTCACCCTGAGCGGTGAAGAGATACAAAGAAGCCATTTAGCACACAATACAATACAATATCTTTCATTTCCTTTTCTTCCAATTTTGTAACAGCTACATCTTTTTGATGTTATCTCCCCTTTTCTGCATACATGAATTTAAAAATACCTACAAGTGTTCATTGTTGTACTGTTTACCTGGTGGAGAATAATGACATTCATCTCTCAGAGAGTACAGCCTATTTGCCATAGAGTACTAAGCATGTCAGAAGTATGAGGCATACTCGACCAAATACTGTAAAAATGTTATGATTTTAGATACTATTGAAGTCTTACCTTTTGCCCCAATTTACCCGGCTCTCCGGGTATTCCTCGCTCACCTTTGATGCCCTTAAACAATATTTTCAGAAGTCAATTAGCTATTACTGTATTTTCTCTCCACAATGTATTTTCATCATTCTTTTTCGTCATAAAAAAGTACTCACAGGCTTAGCATCACGACCAGGAGGTCCATTTTCTCCTTTTTCACCCTTAAAAAAAAAATTGTAATCTTGTTTACACCCAAAAGTGTTATTAATGTGCAGTATTTATGTTTGTGTGTATTATAATTAAAGCTAGGCAATGCTGACCTTTGGCCCAGGTGGCCCGGTTGGTCCAGGGTTCCCCTGATCACAGTCACATTCCTCCTTTTCTTCTTCAGGAGGCTCTCGGTTTGTCGGACACTAAGGGGAGAGAGAAAAACTTCAGCTCGGTCCAGAACCATGCACAAAGATTCATATGGGAATACACTTACTGTATAGGAAAAAGCTTACCCTCTCATCATCCTTCGAAAAAAGATGAAATAAAGAAAAGTTAGATATGCTTAAAGTGTAGTTAAAAAATGAAAAAGTATAACTAAATGATCACTCTAATTATCACTTACCACAGAATAAATCTCACATGCAGTTTCCCGTTCACTTTGCATTGGATCGCAATACAGCCTCAGTTTCTGAATTGCTAACTGTGAAAATTTAGAAAAAGAAATGTTGTAAATGTGCATTCACCCTGGAGATTTTACAGCGTGTTAATTTCACTAGACCTTCTAAAATGCTTAATATAACTAGTTTTATCAGCATTTTTGTGATCTTTTAGGCTGTATATTTACTTTACATACTGTAAGTGCTGATTGTACATTACCGCTGGGCCTTTATTCAACAGAACTACCACAACCCAAAGTCAGACCTCTGCAGTACCTGCTCTGTCTCTTACTACTCACAGGCATCGTAGCTTGAGTGTTATAGTGTTTGGCAATCTGAGTTTTCCCATTGATGAAAATGGGCACAACTGGCTCTAGATCTGCTTCCTGGACCACCTGGTCATCCACAAAACAGACGACACGCCTTTGCCTGACAAGAATCTTCAGCTGGTGCCACTGTCGATCAAAGAGTATCTATAATGGAGAGGGGAAAAATCAGCAATCTGAGCGGCACTGGTGGTGGATGAACACAAGATACTGTATGAAGTGTGGAAAATGAAGAGTAGCATCTGTAACATGACTTAATATAGTACTGCTATAGTACAAAGCCACTTGTAATCTTCTAAAAAAAAAAAAAAAAAAAGTCTATATTTATAGCAAGTGAGCAGCTTTCTGTACAAAGTTTGAAACATGTGTACTATATTGTGGACCATGATCAATTTATGGAAAGAGACAATTGTATATACTGTAGCATTCCAGAATAAATAAATTGAACACATTTCAAACAGCAACAGTCAGTCATTTTACAGTGCCTTGCAGAAGTATTCCTTTTTTTCCCATTAGAACCACAAATGTAAATGTAATTTATTGGAATTTTATGTGATGGACCAACACAAAGTAGAACATAATTGTGAAGTGGAAGGGGGAAAAAAATGAATGGTTCTGTGAAGCCCTGAGAGGTTTATTAGAGAACATTAGTGAACAAACAGCATCATGAAGCCCAAGGAACACACCGGACAGGTCATAAAATTAGTACCAGATAAAGTTGTGGAGACTTAAAGCAGTGTTTGATTATAAAAAATATATCAAGCTTTGAACATCTCAGAGCACTGTTCATCATCTGAAAATGGAAAGAGCATGGCACAACTGCACACCTACCAAGACATGGCCGTTCATCTAAACTGACAGGCCGGGCAAGGAGAGCGTTAATCAGTGAACCGTCCAAGGTCGCAGAGGCCCATGGTAACTCTGAAGGAGCTGCAGAGATTCACATCTCAGGTGGGAGAATCTGTCGACAGGACCACTATTAGTCATGCTCTCCACAAATCTGGCCTTTATGGAAGAGGGGCAAAAAGAAAGCCATTGTTGAAAGAAAGCCCAGAGGTCCCAGAAGTATGCACTGAGGATCATGGTTTCCATGAAGATCAGCTTGAGGCTAGGGCAGGATACTGTAGCATCAGCTCTTCACCTTGCACAGAAGAAATCTGCATTGCTCTTTGTAGGCCTGCCACATTCATGTTGTTTTGGCATCTGGCAACAATTGGCAACATGGCTATTGGGCAAGGCGTCCAAATTCTAAATGTCTGATCCCTTAAATGGCTGACATCAACCTTTCTTTCACTCTCCACCATCACACAGCTCACAGAAAAGTATATTAGTACATTACCACAGCAGAAAATTGTAATGTGCAATGTGCATGGCAACTGATTTTTGTTTATTGCAGATTTAAAAAAATAAAATAAATAAATAATTAAATGAGGACAAAAGTGTGGTTAGCACTGTCCTTTTGCATTTCCGGGATTCAAAAATGGCCTTCTGTGCATGAAGTTTGCATGTTCTCCCAATGCTTAGTGGGTTTTCTCCATGTAATCTGGTTTCCTCCAACAGCAATCTGGATCTAGGTTGACTGGCATTTCCAAATTATTGCTTGTAGTGTGTGTGTGTGTGTGTGTGTGTGTGTGTGTGTGTGTGTGTGTGTGTGTGTGTGTGTGTGTGTGTGTGTGTGTGTGTGAGAGAGAGAGAGAGAGATTGCAATAAGATTGGCACTCCATCCAGTGTGTACCCTGCCATGTGCCTTAAGTTTCCTGGGATAGGGTCCAATGACTGTACATTATAAGTGGTATATATGATGGATGGATGGATGGATGGATGGATGCATTTATCCCCGACATGGCGGACATGTTTTGCAATTTCCTTGTAAATTGTCTGCTTGCAGTTAATTTATAAAAGTGCTGGAGCTTGACCATTTCTAACAGCTAAGGTCTCCTCAATAAAACAAAATAAAAGTTAAAATGAAAATCTTAGCTTTTTTTCAAATGATGAAGTCACAAATGCATTTTATAGTGATACTGTCCCCAGTTGACTATAACTGAATTATCAGTATCAAATAAAATTCAACCAGTGCAGACAGCTTTTGTATATCCAGCAATAAATAAATAAATAAATAAATAAACTTACTCAACCTGAAATGCATTTTATAAAAGACAGGCTGTTCTTGAATAAACTGCTCACTGGGATGCAGCCAAAGTTCAAAGTCACACTGCTGTCTCTGTTCAAATTGACTGGATCGAACTTCTCTTTTCCTAAAACAACGAGGAGCTGCAGCATGTTATGCCCCTTATACACATGGCCAGGATGCCAATTATAAAAGGCTTTCAGTGCCATGAGGAAATGTAGGCAATTTTTTTCTGTTGCTGTTTAAACACTGTTAGGATGGGAAGTGGAAACTCTGTTTCTCCATTACTCTTGTGTAAATCATACAGCAGAAGTAACACCCATCAGCATTACAAAAGCACATTGATAGAATATACTGTACTGTATACTGTATACACACACACACACACACACACACACACACACACACACACACACACACACACACACACACTGCCCAGCCAAAAAATGTCACCACCTGGATTTAACTAAACAAATAGGTAAGAGCTTTCCACTGGATGATTACTGCAGTGATTTATGTTTCAGCTGTCAATAAGTTATTTAACTGATGCATCTTAACAAGCATGTCAGAAGACATATCCTGTGGTCGTGGGAAAGATGTTGCTCTGCTACAGAAGAGTCAAATTTTTTAGTCTGCAACAGGAAAAGATGTCTGAAACTACCAGAATTGGATTAATACCTGTAAAATGAATTATTAAAACCTGGAAGTATAGTGGAGAAGCATCATCTAAGAGGAAGAAATGTGGTCAGAAAAACATTTTGAATGAGCGTAAATTGGCCTGAAACGTAAAAAAAAAAAAGAAGAAAAAAAAAGTAGAACTCACGGTTATGTTTAATAGTGAAGGAAGGAGCATTTCCACACAGACATAATGCAAAGAGAACTCAGGGAATTGGGACTAAAGAGCTGTGTAGCCTTAAGAAAACTATGTACTGTATCAGTGAGGCTACTCTGAAAAAAGGCTTGTGTGTGTTAGGACACAGTCTAATGAGTCAAGGTTTATCCTGTTCCAGAGTGATGGGCACATCAGAGTAAGAAGAGAGGGTATAAAATCATATACCCTCATGCTTGGTGCCTACTGTACAAGCCTGTGGGGGCAGTCTTATGATATGGGAGTGTTTCAGCTTTTCAGGTCTAGGTTATGTGACCAAAAAAAAAACAGGATTTCCTTCAAAGGTTTTTTTTTTCTTCCCTGATGACAAATGATCCAAGACAATGATGCCAGGATTCACTGGACACAAATTTTAAAAGAATGGGAGGGTGAAAATTCATTTTTACACAATGTCAATTTAATTCGACTGAGAAGCTTTGAGAGAGGCTTGAGAAGATTTTACTCAGTGGTCCTACTGTCCCATCATATATATACACAAAAGTGTTTAAGTGTTAAAAAAATTCATAAGACTTGGAAATGTTGTATTCTAAACCTGTGTGCTTAAGTCATGTGCTTAATTAGATCATATTTCATACTTCTGAACATTAAACAGGTTGGTGAATTCATATTAACTTACAGGATCCAAAACATGTTAATACTGAAGGATAAAAGGCTGTTTAGTACTTTACAAACCTTAAGGCCTTGAGCATCAAAAGTGACATCCTGTATTCCACTTGCCAGGTTTGTGGTGGTAAAGGTCACAGAATCCCTCTGTCCGTGTAGTGTCACGGCCACTTGAACTTTTTGGTCTTTAGAAAGTACCCTCCACAGGTCAAACTTCTCTCTGCTTGCGCTGCCTTTCAGCTGTATAGTGGCTACAAACACATAAGATGGAGGAAGACCCTCTGGAAAGATTTCCCTATCAGACGACATAAAAATATTTATTATAATGAAACCAAAGATAGCATTGTTACTGTATACGTGAATAGAAATGTTCATTTGGTTACACTACCAGTCAAAAGGGTGGACATACCAGTTAATAGAAAGAGTTTTTTTTATGATTTTTTTTTTATTTTACTATTTTACAATATTTTAGACATGAATGAAGCAAAACTATGCTGTATTTCTATTTATTAACAGACAGTGGCATTGTAGTGCATGCACTCCCTCTGTCCCTAAAGTGCCCCTAGTTTTCAATGAGTGTGCATTAAACTGGCATCCCAACTGTATGCCTACAGTGAATGACAACAGCTGTTACTTTTTTCCTTATAAAGCTTTAGACACTTTAGACACTGCATTCTTTTGGACGTTTTAAACGAAGACATTTTTCGTAAACCAAACCTACTTATTAAAATGCATTTTGATTCTAAAACAAATTATTCACAATAACAATTTATTTTTTGCCTTTCAAAGTTCATACGCATCCATCAAAATGTTTTAAGACAATAGAAAGTAAATGTGGGTTTATTGACTGGTAGTGTGCATATACGTACATGCATTGACAGATTTATCGAAAATGTGCTTTCCTGTTTGTATAATATACTGTATTAAAGAAAAAAAACATGCACAATAAAGAGATATGAATATTATACATATTACAATATTATCCGGACTGCAATGTAAATATTAGGTATTATGATGTTCTGAATACTGAAAATCCATTTGTTGCTTAGTCACAAGCAAAAGATTTAGGATGCACAATTGCATTTGCAATTGTAATTACTGCTTTTCTCCTGATCTACAGTAGTCAGCCATCAGCAATGCTGCATGAATGGTTTGATAAGATGTGCCAATTATTTCAGCCGATTTGACTCCCGTGTAAGTAGTCACCCTCTCAAGTGGGTAGATATTGACAGAGAAACCTTATCAGATGAGGCGCTGCACTATAGATAGGCAATCTTACTTTGTATCCTCGGTAATGTCCACCCCTTTGTCCAGGAAGTAGGCTTTCTCTGACAGCAAAGAGCCTTGTAATGACTTGGCTTTCTGATGGATTTTCATCCCATGCATCAGCTCAAAGCCCTTCTCATCCCGCGAGGCAACAGGGATACGTGTGGGACAAACTGATTCTGCAGAACAGCACAGAGAAATGTGTTTTATAATCCTCTTTACAGCAGCCTTAATCTGTATGCCTTCTTAGTATCTAGTGATCAAACCATTATGTCTTATAGTACAGTGCCATTGAATATGATAATCTGTAACAGCTGTAACTTTAGTAAGAACTCACATTAGATAAGGAAATACTGTAATGAGTGTTTTTAATATGGGATTAGAGACAGTTCAGTTGAGTTATGTGTCAAACTGCATTTCTTTTGCCCTATTAATGCTTAGAGAAAAATAACTAGGCTGGGACTGTTTCTAACTTTTATAACATAGCACAAATGATATGAGATGTTTTGTCAGTCTGTTCCACCAGCGTAAACATAGCTGAAACATGAAATTATTTATTAAATGTGTTGATTAATTATTAAAGTGTGAATACGTTGCAAATTGCAGTAGTAGCAGGTTACAGTCAGAAAAAGAGTTAAAAGCTCACTTCTACATAGAGCTTCTAGTAGTTCTCATGTTTAATATTAATCACAGATCAAATTTGTAATTTTAATACTTGCTAGCAAACAGAACAGGGCGAACAGAAAAGTTAGTCGATCACTGGGAGCCTTCAAACGTTTTATGGAGTTGAAAGTTGAAAACTTGAGATTTCAATTTCCGAAAAAACAAATTGTATTCACAATTGTACTTCAATTCTCCTGGTTCACAGAACAACATACAATTATATATTAGTTTTGGTTTGTTAATATAAAGTCCTAGTTTGATTAAATTTCACACTGGCATTTTCAACATCGGACTGATGGACACAACAGAAGGCATGTGGTTTTTATACTGAGGTATTTTTGCCTGCTGAAAATTCATTAAGACTTTATAATGTGGAACGTCACAAATGTGCCTAAATAAATAAATACATGAATAAATAAAAGGCAAGCAGTGATCTTTAATCCTTTGATACACTGTCCCATCTCCTTGGTCATTCTGCCTGGTACGAGAACACTGGCCTATGCGTGATAGTACAGCAGAGCTATAATGAGAGCATTATAAAACAAATAACATTTTATTAAACTGGCACACACACACACACATGCAGACGCTAATCAAACCCGGACTGTGGACGGGCAAGGTGATGGTGGTAACCACTAAGCCACCATGCTGCCCATATAAATGCCATTCGTTTTTTATTATTATTTTTATAATTAGGACTGAAATGATTCCTCGAATAACTCGAGTAATTCGATTACAAAAATAATCTTCTGCCTCGAAGCTTCTTTTAATGTATTTTAAAAGCTTGCGTTATGTTTTTGCGCAGTGATTTTTTTGGCGTAACACAGCGCGCTTCCGGATGCAAGCCACCAGTAAACACCGGAGAAGGAGAAGAAGAAGAAGAAGAAGCGCTTACGTCACCCACAAAGCGGACGGAGACGCAGTTAGCTGTGTATTGATTTGAGGGAGCGTTCTGTTGCGGGCTGCAAAATGGAAGGAAGCAATAAAAATATATAAAAATGTATTTTAAAGTGTGCCCTAGTTTTTTTTCATACTTAAAGTCATTTGAAATACCTTTTTTTTTAGGTTTTGCATCTGAGAAAAGGCTTTAAAATAAAAATGTATGGCACTGTAATGCACTTAATTCATCTCAGTCAACTTTAAGCTATTCCTTGTATTGTGAATAATGACAATGTTTATTTCTGATAAAATGCTGTATGCATTTAAAAAATAAAATTTTATCTTTGTTTCTCTTATATATTTTACATTGCTGTTTAATTAAGCCAAAGTACATTTTATCCGATTAATCAATTACATTATTAGTAGAATACTTGATTACTAAAATATTCGATAGCTACAGCCCTAATAATAATTATTATTATTTATTTATTTATTTATATTTTTTTGCAGCTTTCAAAACTCATCCAGTCCCATGATAACTAACCTGCATGACATAGCTAGGACTTTTTCTCACTCCCCGGTCAAGGTGGCACCTTCACATTTTCCATACAAACTATATATAACATTTAACCAGCATCCTATTTTTGCTGGGCCTTACCTTCACAAAGCTTCTGCTCCATGGACTCTCGGATGCGATCGATGGTGGTGTAGTCCTGTGCATACAGCACATAGAAGCTGGATGGCGTATTTGCGATGGCAACCAGCTCTGAGGTGGTGATCTCCGTGCCCACTCCCACTGCAAATACAGTGATTCCCTGTGCTCGAGCCTCTACACTAGCATCCACCACATCATCCTGAGATTTCCCATCAGTCACCACTACGGCAATGCGATTCCTACTCTTGTCACTCCGACGTGTGGACGCGAACACGTGGTCAACTGCAAACTTGATGGCACGTCCTGTCTGTGTGTTTCCTCCCATGTAGCGGATGGCCTGGATAGCTTTGATGAGCTCCTCAGCGCGCTGATGAGCACCAAGAGGGATCTCTAGCCGAGGAGTGTCACTGTACTGCACTACACCCACCTGGGAGTAATGTTGGCCTACATCAAAGCCACTGGTGATGTTCACAAGCCAGCGCTTGGCAGTATCAAAGTCCTTGTAACCCACACTCCAGGAACCATCAATGATGTACACAAGATCATTCGCAGCTGTACTGCAACCTATATAACATCAGATTTGAGTAGGATGAGTTAAGGATCACCCTTAGTGATGCATATACTGTAGAATGGCAGTGGATAATTATTACAGTCTTTTTAGATCCTTTAAGATTGGTAATGAACATGTCTAGACTGTGTCTAGAACTGAAAGGGAGAGGGTGCTATAAACACATTATAAAAGATTCATGCCAATATATTGTTTATATTCCTACTCAACATAAGAAACATATTTTATTGACAGATTATTGACATTATTCTGTTAACACTGAAAAATAGAGAGAGTTGATTCATACCCGCTCGAATATCCTCTTTTTCTGTGGAATGTGTATATAGAGAGAGCATCAGGACTGACAGCAACCTTAATATTAACATCTTTAAAAATGACTGCGCCCACTTTTGGATTTAGTGTTCCTGTAAAAACAATATTTAATATACTTCATTATTATTATTATTATTATTATTATTATTATTATTATTATTATTATTATTATTATAAATAATTAAAATATAAGCATGATGGCAACATTTCAACTCAACTTACAGTATGTTAAAATGGCCCAGTAGCAGTGCGTCAAAAGAACATTGACTAATATTTTCAGTTGGATAGACCAAAGGAAATCGGACAACCCCATGTACTGTATACAATTTGAAATTCTGTACTATAAATGTACCTTTTATAAACAAACTATCGCATGCATGCACACATGCAGTACAAGTAAGCCAAGACAAAGAGATCCTAACCTCATGTTTAGTCAAATTAAATTGATCAATGTTTCACTTCCATACACAAGTCTTTAAAAAAAAATACAATGTTTGAGAGTAACATTTTTTTTTACCCTAAATCCATTTTTTTTACTTTGTTGGAAATTAAATTTTACCCTGCTTACCACAATCTGAGAAAATATCGAGAAAAGTAGGTAGTTAATGAGTATAACCCCAAAACATGAACCATGATACAGTATCTGTCTGTGTATTAGTTCAGTAATGGATCATCATGTGAAAATATGTAACCTACATGGACTAATGTTTGTGGACACCTGTCCTTGTTGGTTCCACTCATACTGTATGTGATCCTTTAACATTCCATTCTACAGTCGTGGCCAAAAGTTTTGAGAATGACACAAATTTTAGTTTTCACAAAGTTTGCTGCTAAACTGCTTTTAGATCTTTGTTTCAGTTGTTTCTGTGATGTACTGAAATATAATTACAAGCACTTCATACGTTTCAAAGGCTGTTATTGACAATTACATGACATTTATGCAAAGAGTCAGTATTTGCAGTGTTGGCCCTTCTTTTTCAGGACCTCTGCAATTCGACTGGGCTGCTCTCAATCAACTTCTGAGCCAAATCCTGACTTATAGCAACCCATTCTTTCATAATCACTTCTTGGAGTTTGTCAGAATTAGTGGGTTTCTGTTTGTCCACCCGCCTCTTGAGGATTGACCACAAGTTCTCAATGGGATTAAGATCTGGGGAGTTTCCAAGCCATGGACCCAAAATTTCAACGTTTTGGTCCCCAAGCCACTTAGTTATCACTTTTGCCTTATGGCACGGTGCTCCATCGTGCTGGAAAATGCATTGTTCTTCTGTTTTTGGGCAAAATTGTGAGTGAGCCCACTCCCTTGGATGAGATGCAACCCCACACATGAATGGTCTCAGGATGCTTTACTGTTGGCATGACACAGGACTGATGGTAGCGCTCACCTTTTCTTCTCCAGACAAGCCTTTTTCCAGATGCCCCAAACAATGAGAAAGAGGCTTCATCCGAGAATACGACTTTGCCCCAGTCCTCAGCAGTCCATTCGCCATACTTTTTGCAGAAGATTAATCTGCCCCTGATGTTTTTTTTTTGGAGAGAAGTGGCTTCTTTGCTGCCCTTCCTGACACCAGGCCATCTTCCAAAAGTCTTCGCCTCACTGTGCGTGCAGATGCGCTCACACCTGCCTGCTGCCATTCCTGAGCAGCTCTGCACTGGTGGCCCTCCGATCCCGCAGCTGAATCCTCTTTAGGAGACGGTCCTGGCACTTGCTGGACTTTCTTGGATGCCTGAAGCCTTCTTAACAAGAATTGAACCTCTTTCCTTGAAGTTCTTGATGATCCTATAAATTGTTGATTAGGTGCAATCTTAGTAGCCACAATATCCTCGCCTGTGAAGCCATTTTTATGCAACGCAATGATGGCTGCACGCGTTTCTTTGCAGGTCACCATGGTTAACAATGAAAGAACAATGATTTCAAGCATCGCCCTGCTTTTAACATGTCAAGTCTGTCATTCTAACCCAATCAGCCTGACATAATGATCTTCAGCCTTGTGCTCGTCAACATTCTCACCTGAGTTCACAAGACGATCACTGAAATGATCTCAGCAGGTCCTTTAATGACAGCAGTGAAATGCAGTGGAAAGTATTTTTTGAGATTAAGTTAATTTTCATGGCAAATAATGACTATGCAATTCATCTGATCACTCTTCATAACATTCTGGAGTATATGCAAATTGCTATTATAAAAACTTAAGCAGCAACTTTTCCAATTTCCAATATTTATGCAATTCTCAAAACTTTTGGCCACGACTGTAGATTTAGCCGTTCTCTTTGCTGGCATAATAACATCCTCTCTTTTGTAAAGGCATAGTGAGGTCAGGGACTCATGCTGGGTTCGAAAGCCTGTGCAGGCCATGTTCAGTGGGGTTGAAGTCAGGGCTTCCATAACAACACATAGATCTTGCTTTGTGCGCATGCTTTGCTTTCGGGTTGCCAAAGAAAGCATCCATAATGGTATAGCATGCAAAGAAATTCTGAATTGTATGTTTAAAATATTTGGGAAAAAAACACATATGGGTGTAATAGTGTACACATACTTTTGGCCATATACAGTAATATGTATCTTATGATTGATTTAGATGCAGTTACTGTGTCTTGACACAAAGGTTTATTTACTGAGCTAAATGCAAATACACTAATTGTATTTCTTTAAAAATCTTCTGAGCACAATTTTTCAAACAGGCACAGTTACTAAACAAAATCCGCAAACTTTGACAACATATAAAAAATAACTTTACAAATCTGCACTGTCCCTAAGGAAGGAAGCCTGTATGAGCATAGAGCATTTCCTGCTGTAAACATGTCCTACATCAGCCTGAGCTGCACCACTCCACATACTTGAACTTTTCTCATACGTTCAAAGTTAAATGTAGACCCTTTGTAGGTTATTTGGTTTGTCAATCTGGAGGAATTCTTTTTTTCTAAAAGCGAAGCAGTAAATAGTTGGTCAGCCGCAAACTTTGGCATGTTATTCACCTACTGCTTTTCTAGTTTTACAATTACAACCCCTACCACAGACCAGTACCATGCTTTATTTGCGCAAGTTTACGAGGACCAAGGGAGATAAATTACAGTTGCGCATAGAAAAAACTGTTAGAAGTAACACATTCTCTCACGTATCTATCATTCCGCCAAAAAAATAGTGTAGAACAAAGTAAAACAGCAATGCAGGTGTCACCTGCTAATACTAATACAGCATGACCTTCACAACATCCACTACAGCAGGGAAACTCTGGTACGCGCCCATACTAGAGTTAATGCTACGGAACATGTGACAACACTATAAGGAATGAAGCCTGTGTAGTAGAGGTCATGACTTCTTTAATGAGAATTCGACAGGACACAAGCATGTACAGTAAACTAACTTGGCAGCATCAAGTGGTTTTAAACTTGTTTGGTATAACTCTTTTCTGTACACCCACAGTGAGGACTAAGCTTAAGACTCTCATTCTGACTCACTCACTCAGTCTACAGTATATCACTTTATCCTGTATTTAGGGTCGCAGGGGCCTGGAGCCTATCCCAGGAGACTTAGGGCACAACAGACAGGGTGCCAATCCACTGCAAGGCACACACATACACACTAACACACTCATTTACACACTTTGGGCAATTTGGGAACGCCAATTAGCCATTATCTGCATGTATTTGGACTGTGGGAGGAAACCGGAGTACCCGGCGGAAACCCATATCGATTGGGGTAAACATGCAAACTCCATGCACACAGAGGAGGGAATCAACTCCGGACCCTGGAGGTGCAAGGGCGACAGTGCTAAACCACTAAGCCACCATGCCACTCTAACCTGAAGACCTACAGTACAGATTAATTTGTCCTCCCCACACACACATCTGAGCAATACTGAACCAAACCTCAGGATAAAATCAAATCTGTTGCATGAATTCATGAAGCTCAATCAGTGACGAATAGCAGGTAATCAACACAGTGACTATTTTTGTCAAAACATACATAGCAACAAGTGTACTGTAGATTTGGTAGAAAGCACAAGCAAACCTGCATCTGCTTTCTGTATTTTATATAAGAAATAAAAACATGTGATTTTAACTGAGAAATCAGCTTTGACTGTGTTTAAGTGAGCTCCTTCAGGCAAATCTGTTAATCATACTGTATGTCATGCGACGTAATGTATGAAACAGCCCGATGTAAACCTCATACACATCTAATCCAGGTGAAACAAAGTAATATATTAAATTAAATAAATCTCACAAACGTGCAATTTAGTTACAAATAAAAAGAACACAGAGAGGCAGAAGAGTTTTAACATCTCTGATCTATCCTAATTCACATCCATCTTTCCTCTGTCAATACAACCTCTGGCCAGACACAGGCAGGGTTCATTTCGTCCTGAAATTCGTTTTGTTTCTTTGTATAACACTAAATTCTCAGTGTTAAGTAGACAGTGATTGTTAATGTTTACAATGAGCAGTGCGTATCCTTGGCTATTAAAAAAATTAATCAACGTTGTCAGTGACAAACTATGGAACTCAATTAATCGTGTTATTTAAATGCAAGTCACTTTCATTGGTACGTCAATGCAGTACACAGTATATGCACAGGCCATTAGGCCACTGATTAATTTCATTCAGGAGGGACTGTAACAGCTTTTAGAAATACTGCTTGTGGCATGCTCAAACATTTAATAAAGCTTGCACACAAAATGAAAATTTGAAATAAAACATTGATCTTTTTTTATTTTTTTGCTGATACTACTGTTATGGAAGAAAATTATGGAAGCATATTCTAATGAAAATCAAGTAGAAAACTCAGCCTCATCGGTCAGCACTTATGTGAACTCTTTTCCCAGCTAGGATTTTATTTATATAGAACCTCAATCACCTGGATTGATTTGAAAACACATTTAGAACCAAGGACAAGGCATTTCCTGTGTTAAAAGGTGAAGAGGAAGATGACGGTTAAAGTAAACAAACCCTTAATTTGAGTAAATAGTCAAGAGTGGGCGGAATGGTGGCTTAGTGGTGATCACTGTCGCCCTGCACCTCCAGTATCCGAGTTCGATTCCCGCCTCGAGGTCTGTGTGCATGGAATTTGGATGTTCTCCCTGTGCTTGGTGGGTTTCCTCCACGCACTCCAGTTTCCTCCCATAATACAAAGACATGCAGATTAGGCTACGTGGCGTTCCCAAATTGCCCGTAATTCCCATTCCCAATTCATTTAATATGAGGCTCGTAGTGTTATATCAGAATACATATGTTAACATCCGAGAGTCTTGGAATGACCTGGGTTTGTCTGTTTATCGCTCCACATCCAACCAGCTCTAACCTGTGGTTCGGAAAAGCATCTGTTCCTCAGTTGACGACCTCATAAGTTAATGAAGATGCGCATCTGTGCACGTAATTCATGTTTCCAATGTTAAAAATTGTACCTTTCCTACTTATTGCATATTACACCAGTCTCAGAAAAAGTTTTGCCCTATATGTCTGTCAAGCCAGATTACATTACGGCATCTTTTTTTTTTTTTTTTACTCATTTAGCACTTTTCCCTCAAATTGGTGGGTGTGGCTATATATGTCACTCAACAGCCAATCAACACCGTGTTTACACAAAGTATCCTGACTACAAACGACTGTAATGCACCTACAGTATAAGGAGCCTAAATCCTCACGAAACACATACATCAGTGCGACTAATCATGGCATACTCAAAAAAAGAATAATTTACGCACAATCAAATATAAAAATGAACGTTTGTGTTAGTGAAATCGAAATGTTGAGTAGAAGAGAGAAGCTATGAGCAACTTTGTGCCAGATTATGAACCGGAAGTTAATCGACCACTTTAATCGACCGCTGGACAGAATTTAATGAAACTCAGGCTTGGATATCTGCCTAAAGTTTAACTTGCACCATAAGTAAAATCCAAAAGTAAATGCGATGTTACAATACGAACAGCTATGTGCCAGATTTAATAAACTACATTAAAATAAGCTACTAATAAGCTACTTGCTCAATGTTAACGGACACATGCACCAATAGATATTATTCAGCAAATCTAAACTGACTTTTTTTACTGGGATTAGTTACTATTTTTATTTTTCAGAAAAAAGTTTTTTTTCCCCAATTTTCTCACAAATTTAGTCACTAGGTGGCTCCCACATTAAGGCTACTACTACCGAACCACGTGACGCCAGCAAACCGCATCTTTTCATCTTTTCACCATAACATACTCGGAGGACAGCGCTACCCACTCCTTCCTGTGTGAGCTCACAGACACCTACTGAACGATTGAATGTAGGGCCATAATTTATGTGACGGCGCTAAGCGCCAACCATCCATCCCATCTCGCTAAGACAGTTTGGCCAATCAGCTCGCTCTAGGCCCCCGGCTGAAGTAGGCTACAACATTACCCGGGAATCGACCTAGAATTGATCTCCGCATGAGCATTTTACCACTGCACCACTCAGGGGCCCCACTTCACAATTATCTGTCACTTTGTATTGTTCTATTACATCAATTCCCAATAAAATACATTCATGTTTGTGGTTATAACTGGCAATATGTTGAAAAGTTCAAGTAGTATGAATACTGTACTTTTTCAAGACACTGTATTGGATCAGCAGTGGTTCACAAACAGGATAGAAAAGCGCTTACATTTTGTGCACACATGGTAGGTAGAGTCAGGCAATCTTATGTGCTCCTAGACCAGAAGTGTCCAAAGTCTGGCCCAAGGTACTGTAAATGTGGAATTTAGTTTCAATAATTGTGTACGTTGCATTTTAAGGATGAAACAGCACATTCATACTTTGATTAGTCATGGAAGCAACTTGGGATAAAGGAAAAAAGTATTACACACAAAACCTTTCATTTCAATTATTGTTGAAGATGATGAGAAACATTAGAAACAATTAATTTTTATAAACAATTCACATTATAAAACTTTAGTCAACATTATCAGGCTCTTTTCCCTACCAGTTTTAGTGTCACATCAGTGGTTGCCTTATCATAGAAGAGGGATGTACCGTAAAAGATCGGATTCTGAATCAACCAACTGTGGTCCCATAAGTTATATACTGTAATACAGTTTAGAAATCCTGATTAGAGAACATGGCATAGTATAGCATACATAGCCAAGCAATATGTTTTGTTATAGACAACTTTGTGTGACTGTGGACAATAATTTGCCACAGTCTGAAAATGGCTGAAATGAGTCAAAGTCTGAATTTATTTCAGTAATTCAGTGCAAAATGTTAAACTCCTATAGTATATATAGTATATACATTCCACACAGACCATATATTTCAAGTTTATCTCTTTTAATTTTGATGATTATGGCTTACAGCTAATGAAAACCCAAAATTCTGCTTATCAGGAAATTAGAATATTACTTACCTGTAAGAACAATGAAACAAAAAAATGTTGGACTACTGAAAAAAGTATTAACATGTAAAGCACTCAATACTTGGTCAGGGCTCCCTTTGCATGAATTACTGCAGCAATGAGGGTGGCACCGCTGAGGTGTTATGGAAGCCCAGATGGCTCTGATAGCGGCCCTTAGGTTTTCTGCGTTGTCGGGGCTGGTGTCTCTTATCTTCCTCTTCACAAAACCCCGTAGATTAAGCAAAGAGATATCATGGTCCTTAAACCAGGTATTAGTCCTTCTGGCAGTGTGGGCAGGTGCCAAGTACTGCTGGAAAATGAGATCAGCATCTCCATAAAGCTGGTCAGCAAAGGCAAGCATGAAGTGCTCTAAAACGTCCTGATACACGGCTGCGCTGACCTTGGACCTGATAAAAACATAGTGGACCAACACCAGCAGATGACATGGCTCCTCAAACCACCACCGGACATCATCCTGGAGCCCAAGGAACGTGGATTCTGTGCCTCTCCTCTCTTTTTCCGGACTCTGCAACCTCTTAATGCACTTACTCCAGATGTAGTACACTCCTGGTGAATCTCCCCCAAATTCCTGAATGGGCTTCATTTCACAACTTCAAGGCTCAAGGCTACGGTTATCACTATTGCTTGTGCACCTTTTTCTACCATATTTTTTCCTTCCATTTGAAATTCCATTAATGAAATGTGAATACAGCACTCTGTAAACGGCATCCTACTGATCCAGCCTGAGAGACCCTTTAAAGGCTCGGAAAACCTTTGCATGTGTTTTGAGTTAATTAGCTTAATTAGATTAGATTGAAGTGTAACACCATGAGTCTCCAATATTAATCTTTTTAACATTATTCAAATTTTTTGAGATACTGAATTTTGGGTTTTCATTACCTGTAAGTCATAATAATCAAAATTAAAAGAAAATTTTCTTTTAATCAAAATTAAAGCACTTTAAATATATCCGTCTGTGTGTAATGAATCTATATAATACTGTATAAGTTTTACTGTTTTATACTTTTTAATTGAACTATTGAAATAAATAAAAATTTACTAGTTAATTATTTATGAGAGGGAGAGAGAGAGAGTTTAAGCTGTTTTGAATTAAATGAGTTTTAGGACTGTGAGTTTGTTCTTAATTTGTAAGTACCGTGGTAGGTTTCTCGCCTACCATAAGAAAGCCCTGGGTTTGATTCCCAGCCAATTCCCAGCCAATGCCCAAACCCCAGCCACTGGATGCAGTGTATGTCCCAAGCCCGGATAAAATGGGAGGGTTACGCCAGGAATGGCATCCGGTGTAAAAACCTGTTCCACGCTTATGTTTGGATTGGATGGTCCGCTGTGGCGACTCCTTGCCAGGAGCAGCCGAAAGACCAACAAAAAAACTTTGGAACTCATGCACCAAGTTTGGTAAGAAAATTTGGACACAAATTGCAAATGTTGTAGCATAACAATAACACAAACAGCCACAGTTCTGTTGCAGTATCCAGTAATAGCCAGCGACGAAGCAGCAGTTTATCAGTGATTAGCAGTGCTTTAGCAAACAATAAGCAGCATGTATTCTTGTACTTTGTGAATATATCCATTGTAAGTTACTTTGTGTGTGTGCGTGTGCGTGTGCGTGTGTGTGTGTGTGTGTGTGTGAGTGTGTGTGTGTGTGTGTGTGTGTGTGTGTGTGTGTGTGTGTGTGTGTGTGAGTGTGTGTGTGTGTGTGTGTGCAGGTTTTCATTCCAACCAAGCCAAGAACAACTAATTAGGACAAAAACAGAGAAAAATTATTTTCCAAAATGAGTAAAAGTCAAGAAGGTCCGTCACACACAACAAGAAGTGGAAGAAAAAGAATGAAAGAGAAAAAAAACAAAACAATTCAAAAACTTCCAAATTAAAATAACAAAGTGGTCTGGGTCTGGTTTATTATTATTTTAATTATAATTTAAACAGAAAATTACATTTATTACCTCAAGTACTAAAATCTTAAGTATTGACTGAAAAGAATTAATAATTAATTATGGCTTAAATGCGTAAAAGAGTGGAATATTTTCCTGAATACCAACAACATATTTAACCACAGAGTCAAAACTTAATTCTGTTTCGGAGATTAGGTTGGAAGGGTTTGAGTTAAATAAAGAATGAAAGGTCAGCTGTTGCAGGATTTTCAAAATTAACTGCTCTATTCCAGCAACGGCTAATTTCTCTTTGGCAATACTTGGCTCATTTTCTTTTTCATTCTACAGTGGCACCAGTCTGTGTTAATGCTGTTAGATTTATTGCATTTGACACCCTATTCAGTGCACTTTACAAACAACAGTACTTCTGTGTGTAAGAGTATTTGTGAAACACATTGTTTAAATATGCTTTTCTTAAATATTGTGGAACTATAACCCCACAGATTTGTTTTGTTTGATATAATAATAATAAAAATACAATTATAAATGACTTTAGTGTTTAATATAATATCATTATAACATTGCATCATTCACATTTAACTGCTGTTATTCTTAAGTAAGTGAAAGTCATAAGAACATAAGAGTCATAAACATTTGAGATCATGCTGAAATATTCATTACTATCTAGCATGCCCTGTTACATACTAAACAATTTTGGGTGAAGTACTCCTTAAATACATGCATCTGGCTAAAATTAGACTCATTACAGCAACATTCAGCAAATAACAAATAAACTAAATAGTTCTTTGTCCTTCTCTTGTGATCATGACTGAAAGAGAGGCACTTTTGCCTACAGCTGGGGTACATGCGGAGTGTGCCATGCCTTGTCCTTTTCTTTTTTTTTTCTGGCTCTTTTTGAAGAGGCATGCTTTCCCTAATGAATGAAAATTATTTTGCAATTTTGACTATAGAAACTGAGATGCACAGAGATGTATAGATAATCATTTTATAATTGAAACCAGTCAAAATTGAATCAAATTTCATGGTGCCTAGAAATTGCTACTTGCACTGTAAATAATTCCTTTTTCACCTCATTAAACACACTCAAAGAACATGGATCATTATCTTACTTAAGAGGCCACACCAAGCCATTCCTATTCTAGTGAAGAATTTATATAACCGTCCACTGAGCATAACATGTACACAACTTTCCTTCCACAACAACAAAAACTGTACAGTAGAAACCCAAATAGACACTAGAATGCATACATATGTTGAACCTCTACCTTTGTTCGAACATATACTGTAGGAGCAACTCTGTTTGATTATTAAATGTGTGTGAAATTACACAGATAGTGATTTTTATTACTATTAGTAGTAGTAGTAGTAGTAGTAGTAGTAGTAGTAGTATTAAATAGAATAGTGAATTACAGCTCTTTAACAAACAATGAACATGCTACAGTTTTAAAAAAAAAAACATTTCTAGTGAATAAAATAAAAGCTGTGTGGGTAAAAAGACCATAGTGTTCATAACGTGCACTAAACCATAAACCAGAATCAATAGCAACCTAGGCAAACCAGTAATAAAGGCACAGTTTATATAAATATAGACCATATTTCAAATGCCAGTTCATTTTGAGCCATACTTCAATACTGAAATATATAGTATGACCATCAAATTCTTTGGGTCAGAATACACTGGATTTTGTCGAAAAAAGTTTATTTCATCCAGCGTATTATTTCATTCTTTCAGCTTGACCTTTATATGAACACTGAATGTGGATGGCAAACTGTATTTATCTTAAAAATGCAGGCCAAGGCCCTTTCCATGTAAGCAGTAGGGACATATTTCCCACATAGTTCCAACTGAAAAAGACAGGCTTCTATTTTCATATTGCTCCTCTGACTGGGAGAAATTCAAAATTCAGTGTGAGGGGAGTCAGTAAAGGTTAAATACATCTGTCAGAAAAAAAGGTTAATGGTTATAACTTTGTTAAGACTAACTACTAAAAACATGCTGTATTCAATAGCACAGTCAGTTGTCTGAATCCAGATCAGCGCACCGCTTGTTTGAACCAAAAAGTGAAACAGGTGCGAGTGTGAGTGAATGACTGTGTGAGTGAATGACTGTGTGAGTGTGTGTAGATGTGTGCCCTGCAATGGATTGGCACCCCATCCTTGCCTCGCTGTACAGGGTCACGGGTCTGCCTTACCTTGCCTTACTGTACAGGGTCACGGGGGGCCTGGAGCCTATATCAAAAGACTTCTAACTATCCTAAGTCTCCTGGGATAGGCTCCAGGCCCGCCATGACCCTGTACAGTAAGGCAAGGTACAACCAATTTGTGAGAGGAAACCAGAGTACCCGGAGGAAAACATGTAAAAAATGCAGACAGAGACCCGAAGCGGGAATCAAACCTGGACCCTGGCGACAGTTCTAACCACTCAGCCACCATGCCAATATCATCTAATATTATATAATATTATTTATTTTTCAAAATTTATAACACTATCAATAACAACAACTATAATAATAATAATAATAATAATAATAATAATAATAATAATAATAATGCTCAAAATTAAGAACATTTTATGCAATTATATTATATAGATATATATTTATTTTTTAATGTTGTAACATTATTAGTGGTCTTTTGCATCTTTAAGGGTCTGCTGTAAATACAAATCTAATAAAAGGAAATCAATTAATCAATCAATTAATTAGTTACCTATAACACACCCTCTGGTTCCAGAAAAACTGTCACAAAAAAAAATGTCTGCAATATTCATAGAAGTCACTTACCTTCTCGCATCAACACGCCTCTAGAAACTGCTGGAATGAAGAACTTTACAACAGAAGACTCCAGAGCAGTAGCGCGAGGTCGCTCCACTACACGGTGCAGTTCCGCGCGCTGTCGCTGGGGGAGGCCATGTCTCCGCTGCGCGCGCGGTCTTATAGTGCAGCGGAATGCTACGTCATCAACACACTACAGGCAGCAGCACACTCCTCTCTCAGGTCTGCAGTGCTGGAGTGTTAGAGTGTAGGACACCTTCAATCCCACACATAGTACGTTTGTACATAATGTAAAGTACGATCAGAGGTAGGAAATGTTAAAAAAAAAAAAAAAAAGTATCCTGTGTCAATTTTTTTTTAAATTTATTTATTATACTCGACATCATTATATAATATAATATAATATAATATAATATAATATAATATAATATAATATAATATAATATTTATTTATTTATTTATTTATTTATTTATTATTTTACTTTCAGTGTCCTTTTTGTGCTGTAGACCAGTGGTACAGGTAATTTTGCTTTGTATACAATATTATACAGTATATTTAAATTATTATTATTATTATTGTTGTTGTTGTTGTTGTTGTTGTTAAGTCAAGTCAAGTAGGCTTTTACTGTCATTTCAATATACAGTTCAGTACACAGTAAAACACAACAACGTTCCTCCAGGACCAAGGTGTTAATACAACATTAACAACATACTGTAAATTAACATAAGATAAAAGCCTAATTGGCTGACTAGCTAAGACAACAAAATGACAATTTAAAGTCCACACGCAAATGTGTAAACAAGAGCACAACAATAACAAGAGTTATTATTATTATTATTATTAGTAGTAGTAGTAGTAGTAGTAGTAGTAGTGTAGTAGTAGTATTAATGTTATTATTATTATTATTATTGTTGTTGTTGTTATTATTATATGGCATGGTGGCTTAGTGGTTAGCACAGTGACCTCGCACCTCCAGGGTTGAGGGTTTGCTGCCCGCCTTGGTCTGTGTGAGTGGAGATTTCCTCTCGCTTGGTGGGTTTCCTTCAGGTACCTCCAGGTGGTGGTGGTATTAGTATTTGTTTGATGTTGCTGCCAAATAATTCAATAATATCCTAGTAAAATTAATTTATTCATTTCTTGGTTCCATTTCATTCTTGGGTGGGATCCCAGTACACATTCTCTCTCACACACACACACACACACACACACACACACACACACACACACACACACACACACACGTGAGCAGCCAATCCACCTACTTGCATGTTTGTCATTATTAAATCTGCAGCAGCACTCCAACAAGAAACATAGGTGCTTTCTGAAATTGTGTTATAAATACATCATCAATCATCCAAAAAATTTAAGCCATGGTTTACAGAATGCAGTAAACTTTCTTTACAGATTTTGAGAGCAGTAGTACAGCCATATCTTCTTTATTTCTAAACATGCTCATGTGGATATATCTTAGAAATATTTATGGTGTTCAAAAATGAATAAATTGCATACATTGGCAGAAAAAGACATGAAAGTAAATGCATTCTAGACATTTTTCTAAATCCCTTTCTTGTCTTTTTTTTCATTAAATTCAGAAACTAATGCATACTGCATGTAAAACTCTGTAGTTTTCTGTCTCTGTAGAGTCATCATATCTACTATAAACGTTGCATTAACTTTATACTGCCCCCTATTGGAGCATGTACATTCTCATTTGACTGAGAACTGGATTTTATTTATATTCAAAAGCAACTGGTTTCTCTCAATTGAGCAATCACATTTGACTCATTAGTTCAGGTTATGGTTTTTAGAAGCAGACACCATATTGATGCCTGCTTCTACATGGTGTCTGGATTCTTTGAAAATTCTGCATTGATGTCCGACATGTGGGCTTTTGAATGCCTCCTTAGTTGTATAAGATTAGTGTAGGACAATACATGCACTGTTGTTTGGTTCTGAATTGAAACCTGATCTTTAAAATTGACTGTTTAAAACATTCCTATTTTTTCTTATTGGAACATTATAGAGAAGACAGCAAAGCAGCTGTGTGTGTGTGTGTGTGTGTGTGTGTGTGTGTGTGTGTGTGTGTGTGTGTGTGTGTGTGTGTGTGTGTGTGTGTGTGTGTGTGTGTGTGTGTGTGTGTGTGTGTGTGTGTGTGTGTGTGTACAGTATATAAAAAAAACATACAGTACATACAGTCACACATGCATAAACAGTACTGTTCACAAGTCTTAAGCACTGTATTATCATTAGTTATATATGTTTATGATGCAGCATTATAGTGTACAATAACCATTCACTATTTTCCAATCATAACTTAAAAAGTAATAAAGTGTCATTCAGGGGATTGTTTTTTAACCTCTTTAAAATGTTCATACCATTCAAAAGTTTTACAAGTCATCCTGGTTTGACTTGAACATTCCATGCATTTATAAGAGTTTAACATGTTAAGGTTAAAACTTCTCCCTTTATCATAGATGCTGTCTAAGGTTTGCTATCTTCCTTGCCTTGGGCCTCTCCTTAACACCTCATTCTGTACTGTATATATTGACCCACTGACTTCCTTGTACCTCTTACAAGATAAAGGCCATTTGGGACATTTAGGACCACCAGGCCGTGTGTGATACTCGCAGTTGTGTCACTGATGATAGTTGAACAGACTTTTTCAAGTGTACATTATTACTACATATATATTGTTATCAACAGGAACCCTAACGATGTTTGACGCTGTCATACAGTCATTAGGTTGCAACCAGACTGAACCAGCTTACTTATATTAATATATGCTATTTTGTAACATTGTGTTGGGGCCAACATTATATCCAAATGTTATGTATTCAACATTGATTCAATGTCATTTTCTTAAAAATTTCAAATATCAACGCTTCGTCAACTTAACAAACCACGATATTCGGACAACACATAAATCATGTCAATTTACAACTGTACCCCAAATGCCATAAGAGAAAATATTTCCTTGTCTCAGCAGGAGGAAAAACAAGCTATAGTTTGCTGGAAATGTATAAATGTTCTAATGAAAGGGTTTTACCCACCTGGGGGCAGTATCTCAATGGTTAGAGACAGTCACCACAGCTGGGGAGCAGTGAGAGGCTACAGGGCACATGCAACATGTGGGCTATGTTGTAAGTTCAGAAGACATCAACCAGCTCTGTATTACTGCATGTTGTGCAGTTTGAAGCAGACCAGCTGAGAGAGCCTGCAGGACCTAGCTATTTATTTATAAGCTACATATATATATATATATATATAGTTGCTTTTTTCTGTGACCCAATTTTTCAGGCTCCAAGTTCCCTACACCCTGCATGCATGTGTGATGGATTGGCACCATGAGGCGATGAACCGCACCTCATGCCCGGAGTTTGAAGGGATAAACTTTAGGCCCCCCACGACTCTGTACAGGCTGGGCGGTATAGAAGATGAATCTTCTATATATATTTAAAACAACATAGTAACATAAGTATGATCTAACATAGTAACATAATGATTGATTACAGAACATGATATCACATTAGTATCTTCAGAACTATTCATACATTGCGATTTATGAAAATTTGAGAAATCAAACAAAACAAAAAAAAAATCAGTGTGGAAATAACATCCATGTCACTTTTTATTTATAAGTCAATGAGTTAAATTCATATTAAACTCATTAACTTGACTTGGTGAAATTGCATGTTTACTCACTGAACCACCCAAGGAGCTTGTACACATGCCTGAGGAGCATTCAAGCTCCAAGAACTGTCAGTTTGGGTAGATCGCAGTCAGAATTTCCTGCGCCACCCAAGTTTATCCTGTCATAACAGATTACTGTCCAAGCACTGTCCATACAGTCCAATACACAGTCCACCTCCGACAATGCAGGTGCTGTAGAATATATGAATACATACTGTAGTATAAAATACCCAAGTCACTCTTAGGTTGAGGTGTCCAGTATGCCAATAATAATACCCGTTACACCCATAGCATTGCTATTTGTCATAAAACATTAATTAATTCCAAAAGAAATAAAGAAGTGGTGCAAACAAGCAACTAATTAATAGTTGTTGTTGTTGTTGTTGTTGTTTTTCATCTCATCAGATGGATATTTATTTTCCAGTTCTGTTTTTTTTTTTAATAACTTCAAACATTTTCATGAAATTATCTTTGTTAAGAGAATCATCAGTTTCCCTGTATGCTTGAAATTGATGTCCTATTTTGAACCCATCATAACAATGTCTAATACGTTAATACAATTGGATCATTACATTTTGTGTAAGTCTGTTGTCAGTTTGGCTATTCACATGGCTCGATCCAAATAAATTACAACAGGCGTCCCTTTCAACCTTTCCCAGTTTATTTCTGATATTGTGAGAAGTACTATTTGCACTGGAACCTCTGATTTAACTGGCTTATTTAATTTAATTTTTTTCTTATTCTATTTTAGTTTATTCTAATGAATCTTTGGTTAAATAAATGTGCTAACATTTGCCTACTTCAAACCAATAAATAGCTTTCCAACTTTGTTAAAACTTGAATACTGAATTGATATATTAATATAGTGGTACAGTAGACTGGAGAGAAATACATTTCTGCACACATTTTTCAAAAACATCCAACATGAACATGCATCCAACTGGATACCAAACATCCTGACTTTTGTACCTGGTGATTTTCTAATATTAGCAACATTTTAATGTAATATTAATATTGCAATGAATTAACAGGTAGATAAAATTAAATAAATGGGAACAAATGCTGTACTGTGACAGGCTGCAAAGATACAATTGTAAAAACTGGTTTTATATGCAGCAACCACAGCAGCAACATAATTTCCCCATCATCCGCTCCAACCATTCAACATCACCAGGATACTAATCACCGGCCTGATCATCTGTCATCATCTGCACCTGTTTCTCACTGGTTTATGCCTTATGTTCGAAGTTTTTATTTTTCTTTTCATGCTTGAATGATTCATAGGTCAGTGTGTGGCTTAAACAAAACACAAAAGTTCTTCAGAAACTTGTCCGGTACAGGGACTGGACTGAAAATGAGAAGCAAAAACTTGCCAGAAATGGAAGCCAAAAATAAGTCCTTCAGGAAGCCTGCAGAATTATTCCTCAGGACTGGCAACTCAGGCTCTTTGGAAGCAAAATATTAAGGGTGCCTGAAGACCTTTGCATAGTACCGTACATTATTATTATTATTATTATTATTATTATTATTATTATTATTATGTTCTTGGTTAAATTATGTTTACAAAAACCCTCATTTCCCTTACCTGCCTAAATATAATCTCTTTATTATAGAGCAGAAAATTTTTCATTTTCAAATTCCTAATTGTGTCTTTCAAATATACCAACACACTTTAAATTGGGTCAAGAGCTAACACATGTGAAACACATTGACCAGCAGAGTGCAGTAGTGTCACATGTATTTCAGTGAAATCATCATGAATAATCTTTTGCTCATCCTTTTGCTCATTCTAGTGATCTTGATCCTACGATTTGTTAAGCCCTATGGCACTTCACCAAAACCCAAATTAGAGTTGTAGATGAACAGTTATTACATCTGCCAATTTGGTCAATATAGACCAAACTATAAACCTATAATCAAACCCTCCATGCGCTTATTTTTTCTTATTAAATTTTCGGTACAGTGTCCAGTACACACAGACCGATATAAATAATTTAAGCTTACATTTGTATGTTTGACCAAAATAAATCGTATATCTTTTGGTGAGGTGAGAACCTTGTTTATTACAACCAGATCTGTTTTGGTCATTTTTCTCTTCATATCTACAGTTTTTGAAACTATATGACACAAATATTTGAATCTGTTATTCCATGGACTGAAGAAGAAGCAAATCCAGACGTGAATCTGTAAATCACAAGAGGGCTCTTTAAATACCAGGGTTTATCTTTGATGCATTTGCATTCAGTATGTCAAGATGTGGTTTGCATAAATCAGCTAAAGTACTGTTACCATGGAAGTGACATGTAATGTATGCATGCATTATTAATGGCAGGATTCTATTTTAGAAATGTGAACAGAAGTGAAAGGCATTGCACATCTTTGATGGATATATAATCCTGCGGTTCTGAGAGTGTGCAAATGTAACCTTTCCAAGAGAGACATTCAACCTTAACCCATTTCTTTAATATTGTGGTCTACTTCAGGTTACTGACTTCTGGTGAATCAATTCTGCAACACATCTTTACTAGAGCTTTTTAGCAGCCCTGCTTTACTTTGATGTATTATGGCAGTAGGCTATTTTCCCCTTATTCGTGAGTTTTTCCTACTTTGAAATACATTCAAACCGAAACCAAGTATTCCATCAACTCACCACGTTTGCTATCATATTCTTCAGTTATTCTTTTGTCTATTTCCTTTAGCGGATCGAGTCAGTCCTTATACTGTAATACTGTCGGCATGACAAAACAGGTCCTAATTCTGTTACTGTGATTCATGCACACAACTGCACAGAATAAATGCACTTTGCTGATGAAAAAAAAAACACATTGCTTTGATAGTAAGCATTTAACTGTGACAAATATCTATTCTTTTTTTGTGCAAATGTCAGCTTGTCATTGTTCATGACGAATAATATAAATAGCACCTTAGCTAAACAAGGATGTATAAATCTTAAATATATAGTACTTCCTAAATAACAAAGCCATAACTAAAAAAGTTATATGAACGGCTGCTAATACCGTACGGACGATTTTTCGAGCATTTCCTACGGCCTTCTTAAAGCGGCCTTGTAAGAAGCCAGCGTTTGTAGCCTGGTCGTATTGTAAATTCGTAGCCAGGTCGATGGTCTTGTCCAAGATTTTCTCGGAACGCAGCATGAAATCCACTTTTCATAGAATCACCTTAAGAGTGCCTATGAAACAACTTATCAACAATGTACAGTACAATGTTCGTGGATCTTTGAGATTTAGAAGACATTTCCAGAAGCCCATATTCCCACATGCCACAAGTTCACGGGTCACGGGTCAAATGACACCCACCCGCATTCTGCGCATCAGTCAATTTTCTAGCACCACAAGGGAGTGGATAGCTGCCACTTTATATCCTACGTCAATATCTGCTGACTGGCTGGAAATACTCATACCAACTACTTAAGAGTGCCGTAAGTTGCATACTGTATGGGTGCCACACTGTACGTCCAACTTAGGACAAAGATTTTCATAGGAACGACTTACGTAGACTGTACTAAGGTCCTAAGGCAACCTTAAGGTGATAGAAAAGTGAACTTTTTTTCTCAAGAATGTCTTAATTTGTTCTTAAGAACTAAACGGCTGCCGCACCAATTTCCTAACTTTGATCGTCACCACAAATGTCAACAAACTGCAGAAGTTGGAGGAACAAGAAGATTCGTATGAACCCAGGTGTTTGTAAGAAACCTTTTGTTTTTTGGAGCCCCTCTGCTTGTATACAAGAAAAGTTGTTAAATAGTTTTCTATGCAGACTTATTTCAAGTTTATTTAACATGCAAAAATGTAATGTTGACAGCTTACAGCCTCATGCATGCCCTGTGATCAGGACCATAGTAATAGAAAACATACAGTTACAGTACATGTAGACGTTAGTACCGTCTCTTTTAATTATATGTGTTTCTATGTGTTATGTTTCAAAAACATACAGTAATGTAAAAAATGGATCACAGTGAGTCAGTATTACGCAAATACAACCTCAAATGAATAACAACAACTTTTTTCAACCATTATTTATTTTACAAAAATTTAACCAAAAAGAGAAAAAAAAAAAAAACATGTGGGCAAAAAAAAGTGACCACTTTTTGGCAGTTTGCTGGTCTGGAGCATTCAGGCGAGTGTTAGCGTTACAGAGAAGCAATTATTGCTGTTCATCAAATTAGAAAGAGTTATTAAACCAATTCCGAACAAAATGGAATCGGTTTAATAACTCTACATAATTCTACAATGAGAAAGATTATTCAAATCAAACGCATTCAAGACAGTTGCCAATCTTCCCAGGAGTGCATGTCCCAGCACATCTACCCGCTGCCATCAGATTATTTTTATTATGTATTACACAAAACACATACAATTAAAATAGGAAGTACTAACTTTTACACAGGATTGTACAATTCACATGCATGATGCTTCTGTGGCAAAACAGATGAAAGACACTTTCTAGGATGTGCAAACCTTTCACTACTGTTTAATTCCAATATGGAACCCTAATATTGAAATGATGTTATAGATTCAGAATGGCAACATCTACAGCTTTGATATAGCATTTAAACAAAGAGATTACAGTATAGCCTTGGAAAAACTTGAGACTGTTGTTGTAGTACTTCATGTAAAAGTCAATACTGAAAAAAAAGAACCACTGTCAAATATATTGTAAGTCCTCATCTTTAATTTCGCATTTTCTTACCCTTTCAATAAATTGCCTTTTCTGCTAGGCATATTTTATCTGCCAGAAATCTGTCTAATTAAAAAAAAAAAACTGAAAAAGGTGAAAAGCATAGATTTCAGGTTATTTCAAACTGCTAGAGGAAGAGGTTTAACTCTAGATGTTCTCCCCTCTGAATCATGTGTATATAATAATATCACTATAATCATATCCAGAGCACATCTACAACATAATTATCATACTAAATAGGCTAGCATGTCTGCCCATCTGGTAATCCAACACCTGTCCATTAGGGACTGAAATCCTGGTTACTGAAAAGTTCAATAAATAGATGATATTTGCACCTACAGTAGCTTTGTTTCTATTAACTACTGTACCTGCACCATTCTCAAAAAAAGACAGAGAGCTATTTGTAACACTTACTGTACCAGGAAAAAAAGAAAGAAAAAAAATTTACTCACAGCAAAGATAATTCAAGGCCATTTTAATGTTGGATTTCTAAATTTACAAACCCAGTAACCAAAAAAAAAAAAAAAAAACAGTGAGAAAAACCCTTTGATGACAATAAAATTACTTACACACCATGAAAACTCTTTTACACATAGATGTAACACATGAATTAGTCTGTATGTATGACCATTTCTTGCAAATGTGATTACAATCACATGCTGTTTGAACTGTAATAGCATTTGAAAAAATATGTTGTATTCTGCTGCCCAATATTAGATTGTTTTCTGAACGTAAAGGTAGGCTACAATTCACTATTTCTCAGTACAATACTGTAAATATTTAGGTTGCAGTATGCTGTACATACTGTAACTTTTTATAATAGATGATAAAAACTGCTACCATACTGTCCACTCTGCGGTAAAGAACATAACAAACATACGTTTTAATCATATTTGCTTTTTTTATTGAGAGGAGAGAGGGTGTTACTGTGTAAGATGACAGGAGGGAGGGAGGGAGTCGTCCTAAACAGTAGCCCCCTCCCTCCTCTCGTCTGACTTCATACACACACACACACACACACACACACACACACACAAACACTAACACTAACACTAACACTACCATGTCGGATTCTTTTCAATGGTAAAGTGCAGGTTAATTTGTTAGCTTTTTACTTCATATTTTGTATTCATTGTTTTTATATGAATATTTTCATAGGCTGTAGAACAAATCATCAGAGTCTCCATTATTTCTTATTGGGAGATTCACTTTAATATACAGTTTTGATACTCAAGCTGAATGAATTATGAATTATGCTCGCATAAGCAATGGTTTTTAAATAATTAATTGCTGCATCAATTTGGGAAGAGTTATTAAAACTATTGGCAAACAATTCAGAGTTCAACGTTGTACAGTGAGAAAGATTATTCACAAGTGGAAACCATTCAAGACAGTTGGCAATCTTCCCAGGAGTGGATGCCGGCACATTCACAGAAGGCTAAGGGGTTACATTTTATATACATTTTATATACATTTTATATGTATTGTTTATTTTAGATATATTGTTTTAAACCTAAAACTAAACCTTAATATTAAAAGGGAAAAATCTTGTCTTCAACATTATCATTATCATCGTCCTATAGGAATAGTTCAATCTACAGTATAATTGAAGCCAAACTTTTGATTGTAACCAGAATTTTCTTGCAATATAAAATATGTTTTGCACTGATTGATTTCTTGTCCATTATCCTTGATTTCCAGTTTCATAACTCTTGCCTCCTTTAATGTCAATCACTAAAAACTACAGTGAAATTTATAAAGATTATGAATTTAAACCCTGAAGTAACAACTTTACAATGCTATTCTATACATGTTCCTGAAGACCTACAGTAGTATATAGTTTTCTGTAATGTTATTTAAAAAATGGGGACAAAGTGCAGTCATCCAGGATTTAATTGCTTACCATTAAAACTTTGCATTATAATTTACTGTTAATATATGTAAAAAATTATGATTAATTGCATTGTATTAACATAAGACATTTAACATTTACAGTATCTACAGTAATGCATTTATCTATCAGTTATAACTTAATAATTACAGCTTATAATTTTATAAAAAAAATCTAGTAGCATTGACAGTTGTACTGTACTTCTACTATAAATAATGTCTTCACAAACATGTTTTATATCCTTTTGGTTCCATTTTTTATTTCCGTTTTTATTTCCCAGTGAATATAGTCTACTCTGCATCAATCAATTTGACCTCCTCTATATCTGTACAAATCAATTAATTAAAATGTATTAGGATGCACAGTATTTAGAAAGTAAGCATAGCATCTTAAGTTATTCAGGGAATGGTCTTTTGGGAACCTGAATATGTCTGACACTGGACACAAACAAAACTCACTCCCTGTTTGTTATGACTGATCATCATTTTAACAAGTGAACTTGATGCTGGCACACATTTTTTCCCTTGCATCCTCCCTTCCAACCAATTGCCATGACAACCAGGATATCACTCTGCCTTTGATTGTCAGTTTCTTTATGCACACAAATGGCAAGTGTTGATTTGACTCTATCTATCTATCTATCTATCTATCTATCTATCTATCTATCTATCTATCTATCTATCTATCTATCTATGTGTGTGTATCCATTAAGACTTTATATGGATATAAAATTTATGTACATAAATTTATATTATATATATTTAATTTAGATTATATACATAAATCTCAGCACACTACAGTATATCCAGTATCCTAAAAATTATGAAGCATTGCAAAATAGGCAAAATAAACAAACATTCAAACATGGAATCCATTATAATGTCATTCCCTTGGAATTATTGGAAGGTTTTATCTGCATTCTGAACAATTTTACGATATCAAGCATCAAAGTTTTTGCCCTTCATAGAGCAAAAATATTCTGTGCCTTTTTATTTCCCACATATGTTTATAGTATAGTCGAGTTTGTACAGTATTTTTGTATTGTTTTTCGCTTTGCAGCGGAAAAGTCCTTTACATAAAGGTACATTATTTTTAAATGCAACATTTTCTATTTTCGATGCCGAAAAGTCCCGTTTCCAAAAACCTTCCCTCATCATACATGACTTTGTTCAATATTCAGAGAATTATGTTGCAATCTTGTGAGGTGTTTACATATCACTTTTTTTTCTTGTCACTTCAACTTGTAAATGGTATTTAGGCACCAGTACAGTCTTCCTTTAAATCCTTAAATCCGTCCTTGCTTTCCTTTTTTTAATCCTTCTTGTTTATCAGAGCTTGTCCGTGATGTTTTGCTTCCACAAACTGAAATGGATGACATTTCAGTGAGATATGCCATCTATGGAAGACCAATCACTGTAAAACAGATTGAGGCTTGTCCGATGATAAGGAAGCTGTAAATAGTGTTCTTTAGATGTTCATGCAGCCTACCAATGTCCAGTGTCAGCTGATTACACAGACCATCACTTAAATCTGTCTTTTATGTGTGTTAATATTATTAATCCCATCAGTACAGTGCCTTGAAAAAAAAAACACTATTTAAGTTTAACTACACAAATACGTAAGAGCCTTTGGCTGGATAGTTACTGCACTGATGTATATGTTTCAGCTGTCAATAGTTATTTTATTGTATAAAATAATTTACATTTCTTAAATATCCCTGTCAGAAGACAAATTCCATGGTGGTGCAAACAATGTTAGTGCTTAAATTATTGGCCTGCATTAAGCCAAGAATACAAGTAAGAAGATTACTAAAATTACTGTTCACAATTCTGTACCAGTGATGTATTTCCTATTTGACGTCTCGTATTTCATTGGTATTTACTTACTTTTAAGCCCCTCCATTGCAGAATTGATTGTGTTTTTGAGTGCTTCTAGTTTATCTGCTTAATCTTGATATCTGTATATACACACATTTCTTAAAACCTGGAAGAATAGTGGCAAACCGTTAACTTCATGGAAGTAATGTGATCAAAATAGAGTCTTGAATAAAGGTGAACAGGATCACTTAAACACTTGGTAAGGCTGCATTGTTAACAAGAAAAAGTCAGTAGAAATCACAGTTTGAAAATGAACATAACAATATGGCGAGAACACACAGGATTAGGACTAAACTTTTGTGTGGCATAAATATCGCATTTTGTAGCAATGGAAAAGGGTCATGTGTCCTGATGAGCCAAGATTAATCCTATTCCAGATTAATGGGCAAAAGTGAGGGTTGCATGAGTTGATAAGGTCTAGGCTTAGGTCTAGGGCTAGATCTTGGCATAATCCAGGACAACATCTATGTCCTATAGATTCAACAGGCTCAAGCTGTGAAAAAGTGGTTCTGGGAGCATGAGGAAACCTTTTTTACACATTAAGGGACCACCAGAGAGCCCTGAACTTAACCTTATAGAAAGTCTTGGAGAAGGCTCGCCTTTCATCAGTACAAGACCTTGGCCAAATTTTAATAAACTCTGGATAGAAAAATATAAATGAAATCAAAATTTCTCTTTGAATTTAAACAAACTCAATAGTGTGCTACCCAGGAAATTAAAGTATTGTACAAATGTTACACCTGACACAAGCCTGTTCACATATTAATAACCGTGGGATAAACAATTGACTGTTAGTGGGCTTGTCTCTTTACCCCTCATAGCGAGATCTGAGATTGGATTTCCATTTCTTCTAATAGGATACTTAGTCACAGTTCACTTTCCACACAATCAGTGAAGCGTCAGCTCAAGGGAGGTTCAATATCCTGCCTTGCAGTACAGACCTCCTGACTCAGCATAGAGAGGAATGTTTTTTATAAGGGCTGTCACTTTGCCTATACAGGGAGAAAGAAGATTTATATAAATCAAAGATTTTTGACAATTTTTGACAAATGCCGCTGGTAGGCAACATTCCAGCAAGAGAGGAAAAACGGTTACATTATTTGATGTCCATTTGTGGTTACAAAGAAGATGGTTTTACATCCATATATGCCTGTGTAGTATTACAATCTTTACATAATCTGGTGTGGAATGTCCAAAAATCTTAGGTCTTGAGTGTGTTACAATTTATATGTTCATTGAGCACAGCAATTTTCCACTGGGATTAATGTTTATGTTGCTTTAATAAGTTTATGTTGCTTCATAAATACATACATACATACATACATACATACATACATACATACAGACATACATACATACATACAGACATACATACATACATACATACATACATACATACATACATACATACATACATACTCTTCCTTCTATTTCCCTGGTCATTGTTAGTTTATCAAGTGTGTATACCCTCATGTCTGCATTTCCTTCTGGCTGTCCTTTTTAGTTA
>JAAGKR010002266.1:3198-16969 GCA_011419295.1 Clarias macrocephalus | reverse complement strand
TTTCTCTTTGAATTTAAACAAACTCAATAGTGTGCTACCCAGGAAATTAAAGTATTGTACAAATGTTACACCTGACACAAGCCTGTTCACATATTAATAACCGTGGGATAAACAATTGACTGTTAGTGGGCTTGTCTCTTTACCCCTCATAGCGAGATCTGAGATTGGATTTCCATTTCTTCTAATAGGATACTTAGTCACAGTTCACTTTCCACACAATCAGTGAAGCGTCAGCTCAAGGGAGGTTCAATATCCTGCCTTGCAGTACAGACCTCCTGACTCAGCATAGAGAGGAATGTTTTTTATAAGGGCTGTCACTTTGCCTATACAGGGAGAAAGAAGATTTATATAAATCAAAGATTTTTGACAATTTTTGACAAATGCCGCTGGTAGGCAACATTCCAGCAAGAGAGGAAAAACGGTTACATTATTTGATGTCCATTTGTGGTTACAAAGAAGATGGTTTTACATCCATATATGCCTGTGTAGTATTACAATCTTTACATAATCTAGTGTGGAATGTCCAAAAATCTTAGGTCTTGAGTGTGTTACAATTTATATGTTCATTGAGCACAGCAATTTTCCACTGGGATTAATGTTTATGTTGCTTTAATAAGTTTATGTTGCTTCATAAATACATACATACATACATACATACATACATACAGACATACATACATACATACATACATACATACATACATACAGACATACATACATACATACATACATACAGACATACAGACATACATACAGACATACATACATACATACATACATACATACATACATACATACATACATACATACATACAGACATACATACAGACATACATACTCTTCCTTCTATTTCCCTGGTCATTGTTAGTTTATCAAGTGTGTATACCCTCATGTCTGCATTTCCTTCTGGCTGTCCTTTTTAGTTATTCTGCCATGGCTAGATGTGCTCGCCCCTTGAACAAAATATATGCAGACATTATACATTATGAGCCTGTGAGTATACTGTACCTGTTTCTCTCTCTCTCTCTCTCTCTCTCTCTCTCTCTCTCTCTCTCTCTCTCTCTCTCGCCCTCTCTCTCTCTCCCCATTTTTTTTTGTTTTTTTTTTGTTTTTTTTTTTGTTATCAGTGATCCTGACCATTTCTGCCCACCAGACCTGTCTGTCACATGCTGGTGCTCCGCTTCTGGTCAGAGTTCTCGATGCATGGAGGAGGCCTCTGGCTGCTGTGAATAATGGACCTTTATGGTCTGCTTGAGATTTGTGTGGTGACTGAGGACGGTTCCCCTTGATGACCGTGAAGATGTTCCTGGACTCAGCTGATGCAGGCAGTTTTTTCTCTGATGGCTTATGACTGCAGTTGCTCAATAGTTTAAGAGAGTTTACATCAGTGAAAGCAGACTTTATATTAACTTAAGTACCTGTTGTATTGAACTTTCAACCTCATAGCGCAAAGATATAGCAGGGATTGATTTAGGGATTATACATTATACAGTGGAACCTCAGATTGCGAGTAACTTGGTTTACGAGTGTTCTGCAAGACGAGCAAAGATTTTTAATAAATTTTGACTTGAAAAACGAGCATATCTTGGTTTACGAGTGCCAAGTTTTTTGACACCGACACACACACACAGACACACACATTCTGCTCTACACACAAACTCTGCTCTGTCGCAATTCTAAGGTAAGGTGCTGGTTCATTTATCTGTTGGGATTTTTTTTTACTTATTTAAAAGGTAAAGTGCAGGTTAATTTGTTTTATTTTTACTTTATATATTGTCTTAATTATTTTTCTGTATTTATGTTTTTGGGCTATGGAACAAAATTTTTGAGTTTTCATTATTTCTTATGGGAAGGTTTGATTTGGTTTACGAGTGTTTTGGAATATGAGCTTGCTTCCGGAATGAATTATGCTCGTAATCCAAGGTTCCACCATATTGATTAAGGGAGTATGATGAGGTCATGCTATCTGATATCACCCTTTTGAGTCTGGTTCCTCTCAAGGTGTCTTCCCATTGTCATCTCAGGGAGTTTTTTCTTGCCATCGTCTCCCTCGATCGCTCCTCATAGACAATCTAATACTTATATTTTATAAATTTTTCCTAAAGAAATATTAATTCCCAGTGTGACACACAGAACACAAAACACTGCTGATTTTGTAAGGTTTGGTCACGTATTCATTCTGCAATTCTGAGACATGTTTGATGTTTATTTTTTCATCTATGTGGGTCTAGGCCATTTGACCCTGCTTCCTGCTTCTGATGTAAAAAAAATCAGAACATCAAGCACTTCTTACACAAACAGTATATTACACCCACACATATATACAGAGAATAACGAAGACGCTCTGTATATGTGTACATTTTTATGTATATTTCTAAACAAGATCTAATGTACTCTAAACAAGATCTAATAACTACAGTTATTTTTATTATAAATATGAATTTATAGCATAAACTCTGACTGGTTTTTCCAGTCCATGGGCAGATGAAATGCTTTCCCACAATATGATCCTACCGCAACAAACCATGATTCACAGTGCTTCACCTATTCAGTGGAGTTCTCAGAGTGCAGGTTCAGTGAGAAACTTTTCAGTTTCATGATGGAGTTACACTCAGGAGACGTTTCTTAAACTTAAAGCTCCCCCTAATAGACTGACCACTTGCTGGCTTCTGCTCATTTACTGTACAGTGCCCACTCTGTCCTGGTCAATTTTGCATCTGAAGTCTACTGGAATGCATGATAGGGCACTATTCACACACACATTCACACATCAATTCACATTTTCATACACTGCTTGACCAAAAAAGTCAGCATTTCAGAAGGGTCTGCATCAACCAAAGAAAATAACCTGAACCAGGAGATTAAATTACTGGAGGAAATTACTGGAATTAAGTTAAGGACTGTCTACCACATTATTAAAACCAGAGAGGATAATGGTGAACAGTCAACTTTGTGGAAGTAGTGTGGGTGGAAAAATATTGAATGAGTGTAGTTTGAGATTACTTCTAATGCCTTAAAAACGTGGTCATACCTCTTGAACTTTTCCACATTTTGTCATGTTACAACCACAAACATAAGTGTATTCTAGGGGGAATTCTATGTGATAGACCAACACAAAGTGGTACATAATGGAAAGTGCGAGGAAAATTATACTGTAAATTGTTTTAAATACAATCTGAAAAGTGTGACCTGCATTTATATTCAATCTCCTTTATTCTGATAACCCTTAACTAAACTCTAGTGAAACCATTTGCCTTCAGAAGTCGCCTAATTAGTAAATAAAGTTCCATCCATTCATTTAGGAAACTCTGTAGTCCAACTAGGCCATGGAGACCAATGGTGACCATCGTATTTATTCCCATTTGTACAACTGTGGTAGGACTTCCGGTCAATATTCACATTACAAGCCACCATGCCGACAAATATAGTCAACCTTAAAGTATTATACTAATTTAACCTCTGCATAAATACTGCTGGTCTGTGAAACCCTCAGTATATATTTCCCAAGCTTTGAACTTCTCACCCAGCACTGTTCAATCCATCGTCCAAGAAAAGAAAGAGTATGGCACAACTGCTAACTTGCCAAGATATGGCTGTCCATCCAAGGAGAGCATTAATCAGAGAAGCAGCCATTTGCATGGTAACTCTAGAGGAGCTGAAGCGCTCAGGTGGGAGAATTTGTACAAAGGACAACTACAGTACTAGTTATTCCCTCCACTTGCCTGCCTTTATGAAAGAGTGGCAGGAAGAAATCTATAGTTAAAAGAAAGCCATAAGAATTCCCATTTTTTAATTTGCGACAAGCCATGTGGGGGACACAGCAAACATGTGTAAGAAGGTGTTTGGTCTAATGCTACCAAAATGTAACATTTTGGCCTAAATGGAAAAATGCATATGGCAGAAAACGTACACTGGATGGAGCCAAATACAGGGCAATCTTAGAAGAAAACTTGTTAGAGTCTGCAAAAGACTTGAGATTGGGGTCGAGGTTCACGTTCCAAGAGGACAAAGACCCTAAACATACAGCCAGAGCTACAATGGAATAGTTTAGCTCAAAGCATATTCATGTGTCAGAGTTGTGGACCCAGGAGGGCTGAATACAATTACATGCCACCTTCTCAAATATTTATTTGTGAAGAAATTTGAAAATCATTTATCATTTTCGTTCCACTTCACAATTATGTGCCACTCTGTTTTGGTCTATTACATAAAGTCCCAATAAAATACATTTACATTTGTGGGTGTAAAATATGGAAAAGTTCAAGGCTGTGAATGCTTTTTCAAGGCAATGTAAATGCTTGGTATAGTTTCATCGTAGAAAAAAAAACCCAAAAAAATCACAGCTTTGTTTAATAATAAAAGTTACATTTTCACATTGCATTTTCACATTTTCATGTTGCATAGTGCAACAAGAACTCACAGGACTGGGACTAAACAGCTGTTTGGTCATAAGAAAACCACTTGTCCGTAAGACTAATCAGAAAAAAGTCTGCAATTTAATGGGGGCATAAAAACTTTAGATCAATGGCAAAAGGTCATATGGCGTGATGAGTTCAGATTAACCCTGTGTGCACATCTGGGTAAGAAGGGCATTGCATGAAGCGATGCATCCATCATGAATAGTGCGCACTGTACAGGCCACTAGAGGCAGTGTTATGATCCGTGTTTCTTCAGCTGGTAAAGTCAAATATAAGCAACGTTATGTGGCAATAAAATAAAGTCAGCTGACGACATGAATGTACTGAATGATCAGGTTCTCACATCAATTTTTCGTCCCTGATGGCACAGGCATATTCCAGGACTCAAACTGTGAATGAGTGATTGTGCTCAAAGGAAATCAGTGCAGACAACAGGGCAGAACATGCAAAACTTCTCACAGTAGCTATGGATGAAAAACAGGAATCTGAAAATGTGTGCGATTGGCAATTTAGTCTGGATATTTGGGGAAATTCATATCTAGTTTTATGTGATAATTTGTAAAAAAAAAAAAAATAATAATAATAATAATAATAAACAGCATATATACTGTATATATATACTCTTCTAACAGAGTGTTCTTTATTTCAGACTACGTATTCTTGCTATGAGGATCAACAGACTAATCGTGTTAATAATTCTCTGAGCATTATTTTAACTAAAATTCAAATCACCAGTTAATTTTAAATACTACCTCTGCTGAAAAACAAAACATAACCTTTTTCACCACACCATTTTTATTTAACTTGAGTGAAGCCAACAACAACAACAAAAATTGTTGTCACTATTAAGTAACCCATATGTTACTGCTTCCACAGGATTTAAGAGGGTAAGTTGCAGCTAATCATCAGCCCTTGATTAACTGATTATCAGCAGGTGTGCAAACCGCTATAAAAGCAAAAGTTTGTGGCAGTTTGCTAGTCTGGAGCATGTGTTATTACAATGCCAAGAGAGATAGATGGTCTTAGAGAAGCAACTGTTACCACACATCAATCTGGAAATTGTTGTAAAAAAAAAAAAAAAAAAAACATTTCCAAAGATTTTTGGAGTTTAAAATTCTACAGTGAGAAAATTATTCACCAATAGGCAGCATTCAAGAGAGTTGCAATGCTCAGAGAAGTACAAAAGACTCATGATCTACACCTCAGACCCTACAGGCCACATTACTGTAAATACTGTAAAGTCCATGACATAACAAAAAAAATAAATATGGAAATATGAAAAAATATATAGTTTGCTTGAAAGGGTTGGCAGGAGAAACATTCTGTCTAAAAGGAACATGGAAGCAGATTCGCAAAACTGCATCTGAACAAATCATAAGACTTCTGGAACAATGTTATATGGATAGATGAGACCAATGTGAAGTTGTTTGGCCTTAATGCCTAGTGTCATGTTTGGTAAAAAAAAAATTAAAAAAAACAGCACTTCAGTAGAACCACCCTATACCCACTGTCGAGCACGATGGTGAGGGTGTGATGATTTGGTTTTATTTTTGCAGCCATAGAACGTGAGCACCTTGCAGTGTTCTTGTACCGAACATTTCTGTGCACCAGAGTATTATAGAAGCAACTGTGAGGCCATCTGTTCAAAAGCTAAAGCTTGGGCGAAAGTAGGTAATGCAACAGGACAATGATCTGAAAAACACCAGTAAATCTACATGAAAAAAAAAAAACTGGAGCAGAAGTCCAGACTTCAACACAACTGAAATGCAATGGTGTGAACTTAAGAGAGCTGTACAGATGCTACTCAACCAGAATTGGACTTCTACCGTTGCAGCAGACGGCGGCGGCATTAGGGATTTGCGTTTGATGGCTTTTACGCCGCTAAGTGGCGCTATAACCATAGACTGAGGCCTCAGGTCGTAGTTCATTCTCTCAAGCATTAATGAGTTCATTAATGAATTTAAATTAAATGTAGTAATTTCTTATTACATCGAATTTAACGAAAGTAAGCGTTAACACAAGGAAACTTTATCATGTGTAATTAGAAAATCCACAAAAGGGTTTTGTGTCATCTTGTACTTTGTGTGTGTGTGTGTGTGTGTGTTTTTTATAGTAGATTTATTAACTGAAATAAATAAAACTAAATGTCCATGAATTCAAACATAAACCGATGTAAGTCAGCAGCGCTGGTGTTTTTGCATTCTTATGATAAAAATGAAATGCAGTATTCTGTTATTATCATCATAATTTTCATAAAAATGGACAAATAGACAAAAAATATGTGAAAGACTGGTAAAGTCATACAGGAAATAGATACTTCAAGTTATTGCTGCTAAAGATCTACAAGCTATTGAATCATGGGGTACAAAATATTGCAAGTACAGTATGTTTTTCTTTTTTCTTTTTGGCTTAATTTTTGGTAAATAAATATGTAGACAAATAAACAAATTTGCACAAATGATCAAACACAATAAAGCAGCTATCAGGCTGAATATACAGTATAGCACAGTTTGGTATTCAAATTACTCAACCATTCTGTGTGCTTTAATGTGTCTTATAGAACCTGAAATTACTTATGGAAGTGCAGATAGCCGATATTTTCACTCAGAATTTTTAATGAATGTAGCACTTTAATAATATCCATCTCACTGAAGGTTTTTATCTAAAACCTATAATAAAGACTCATTAACTGAACAGAAGCATTTCTACAAGTAAAACATTTTTTAGCATTTGAAATTACCAGAATCCAGATGAAATGTGTGCTTAAAAAACATTCAAATCATCTTTATTAATTTAACTTGTTGTTACAATTTATGTGAAACAAATCCTTTAAAAGTACATTTAACATCTGAATGTGTCTTTATAGCCTATGAACATCATGTAAGGTATTCAGTGGGAAAGAACTGCCGATACTAAGTGAGTTTCTAACATTTCTTTTTTGAATTGCTGAATAGTGAGTCACTATGAAAACACTGCACTGAACACAATGCGTTAGGAATGTGATGGCATCCTTAGGACGATCCCAAATGTTTAATCTGCTTAGTTTACACTTATAGCGCAAGTGATTTACAACATCAGTCAGTTTTAAGGCTGAGTGAAAGCATGAGTCATTCAACAAACAACTAAAGAGCAACATGACTCCAAGTTCCTAATGTGAATCTTCATCGTAGCTCTTTAAAGCCAAGAACATTTTAACCATTATTTTCTTTTGGTGTTTTTCATAAACATATATGGCCTGTTGTGCAGTACAGAGTGCCATATCACTTTTTTAGCAAATAGACAGTATGAGGAATTGAATTTTTGTTCATTTTAACCAATTTTACAAACATGACTGAGCAAAAAAAAAAAAAAAATGGGTCAAACAAATAGATACACATGATCACATGTTTGTATTGTTTGTTTGTTTGTTTGTTTTTTCATTGTTTTTTTTACCAAAATAATAACAATAGTATGGTCATTTTAGGAGTTCTATATTTTTCAACTTCATTTCCATATTCTGGTAGTGGTAAGATTTACACATTATAAAAATAATAATAATTTTCATTCTACTGTACCTGACATATCCAAAAACCTGAATGCACAATTTGATGTCTGAAGTCTTCCTGTTAACGCACACTTTTATATAAGTGGAAAATTATTATCATTATTATTATTATTATTATTATTATTATTATTATTATCTCATTATTAATATATGTTATATTCACATATGCTGTGTTGCCAGCACACATCTTAACTGCATTTCAAACCTGGTAGGTAAAAAATTATTCTAAATCCAGTTTTGTGCAGTAAACTACTGAATAATTATGTTCTTATAAATACTACACTGTTTTCAGTGATGTTTAATATAGAAGTGCACTAAAGGTACCCTCAAGAACAGTTTGGGAATGTACCAAATGAGCCTTAGATTAGGAGTGGAACATTACATTTACAAGGAACACAATTATCATCGCAGTGAATACGGTGTACAGCAACAAAGTTAGAGGAACTGCTCGTTTGTGCAGATGGCTTGAATGCTTTCTCGTTTATCAGTTGCTTTAGATAAAAGTATCTGCCAAGCTACATTTTCAGATAAGTGTGGGAAGGATGAGGTAAATGCCATCTAAAAACAAACAACAAAAAAAACATTCATATTGATTACCCAGACTGTTTTTTCCCCTGCAGGGGCTGATTAAAATGTTTGTGCCTCCATAGTGAGAACTATGCCATCACTCATGCCATGTTTTTGTCTAACCAAGTAGGAAACTGCAAGTTTCGAATAAAGCTTCATGTATAGCTGTACGTATAATCATTGTGATATACAGTAGGAAACAAATTATGAAATTTAGTTTAAATTTGATCATTTGGATCTAATGTAGTCTGTACAGGATGCTAGAGAAGGTAGGTTTATGAATCCAGAACAGACAAGTAAATTTAATCTTTAATATGTAATAAAGGATTTGAATTGAAATCTTATAGGATATCACAAGAAAGGTGGCTTAGTTGTTAGCACCATCAGGGTCCGGGTTTGATTCCCATTTGATTTTCCTCTGTGTACTCCAAAGACATACGGATTAGGGTTATTGGTGTTCCCAAATTGCTCGCAGTGTGTGAATGAGCAAGGAGCTCCAGGCCCCCATGGCAACGAATACAGGATAAAGCGGTATAGACGGTGAGTGAGTGCGACATGATATCACAATTCATAGAAAAAAATTTTGGTTAATACAAAACCTTATTTTAAAAAGTTTGTGTATAGATTTGTATATGCTTATTTTATATTATTCTTTTTTTGACAGGAGATTAGCATAAAGGGATCCGTCTATGCACCAAGTGGCACATCAGGCAACGAATACACCCCACCCTGAAAATATATCTGTTATTTCTGTTGCAGTTACTTACATAGACTAGTTTCTAGCTTAATGCCTGGTTGAACCTGAGCATTTGAGTGTGAAGGACCTTGCTCAATGGTCCAATAGTGGCAGCTAAGTAACATCAGGGCTTGAACCGGCACCCTACTGATCAGTAATCCAACACCTTAACCAGGAGCCAACCACAGCAGCTGGACACAAGGACTTTTACAGACCAAATATCTGTAATGAAGGCAGACATACGGATGGAGGTACAGGTTTATGATTTTTAAGTAAATCCACTCAGGCGCAAACAAAGAAAATAGCTTGGGAATACTCCCAAACAAAAGTCAAGCTAAGGGCTTGCAAGACATTAGCAAATTGAAAAGCAAATCAAGATCAAAACAAAGGGGTGCTGTGTCTGTTGGTTTGTACAGGGCTGCACTCTGGTTGGCTAGTTGTTTTTCAGCAAAGGAGACCTCACGGTTCCCAGCCTCTTTAATTAGAATCCTTAATCGAAGGAAGCAAAAATGCTCAGTTCAAAGAGAACTGTGAACTGCAGAGAACATGTGAACAATGGTTCATTACGTCGCCGAAAGTGAACAAGCAACATTACATCAGGCATTGCACTTTGATGGAGCAATAAAATAAATAAATAACATGGAGGTTGCATGAGACCTGGCATTAATTTTATGCAAATGAATTGTAAAGATTACAAAATATTAATATTACATAATAATTGGAAAGTAATCTATAGCTGCATCTAGTAATATTATATATAAATATAAATATAAATAGTATGTATATATAGCATATATATATATATATTACAGTACATAGGCAATTAATCTGCAAAACATTACCCTCTTTAGGAATGACACCGTCCGTATTGTAAATGAATCAAATTACATTTATTCAGAAATTATATACATTTCATTTATACTTTGAAATGTATCTTTTTTTTTTTAAGATGTGATTTTTTTTTTTTTATAGAAGCATGAACCGGTATCCAGGGTAAAGGGTTGTATTGTATTGCCATCCCTGTAGTAGTGGCGATGGTCCACTGGTATTCACTGGTGGTGTTAAGTCACATATTTAAATTGTGCTTTAATTTTTTTTTTTATCTGGTAAGGTAGGATTCTGACTTTTGTCCTATCCAACTAAATTGTGTCTTTATTCCTTCAACTAATATGGTGATTTTTTAGTTCTGTTTCAAGAATCTTGTTAATTTATGATAAATAGTTCTCTCATGTCTCCAATTAAGTTCAGGTTCAAAGTTCAAAGTGCTTATTGTTAAATTGCTCAGCAAAGAAACAAGTTGCTTGCAAAATGAAAATCGTCCTTACAAAATTAATGCTGTAAAATATATAAATAATAACATAAGATAAGCATAAAATATATATGGATGTATAGATGAAATATACAGGGAAAACAAGAATAGTGTCTGTCTCCCTTATTATTAATATATTGAAGAGTTCAGTCTGCTACTTCTGCTCTATAAAGCCTTTATAACAGCTCTAATCTAAGGAGTTGTTAATTGGTGGTTTGGTGACTCTAAATGAACTTCTTCTCTGCAGCAGAGGTGAGTTTTGGTCTTGCTTTCCAGGGATGGTTTTCATGAAAGCCAGTTTCATCATGGTGCTTGATGGATTTTACAAATGCACTTGACAATACCGTTCATGCAAGAACTGGTTCACAACAGCTGACCTTCTGGTCTTAAAATAACAACTGACTGTTGTTGTTACTTAATTACATAATGTGTTATTACATAGTTTTGACATCTCCAGTGTTGTTCTAGAATGTTGTTCTAGAAAATAAATCACTAAACAAAGAACATTGAATTTGAAGGTGTGTATACATATCACTAACTGAGACCAGGATATCTCGGCAGAACTCTGTGCTCATAACAGTGTGCATTTACTGATGTATCCTCTCCGTATGCGTTCTCGCAGACTCGATGAGAAACTGGCATGGGGGGTGGCAGGTCTGTTGTTGTCTAGGGGATGGTGTTTTACACCTTTTCCACACCTCTAAATATTTTATCTTTTTGACTGCCATCCTCTCACTGTTGTGGGAGACTTCATCCTTCCCTTTGACTCTTACCTTATCCATCTTCTTGCTGACATCCAACAGGTGCCCTTGCACATATTCCCTGGACATCCAGCTCCCTGGATGACATCCCTGGACGTCCTCAGCTGCTCTGACCCTTTTTCTCTGTACCATTAGAGATAGCCACATAATACACATAGTGTAATACAGTACTTTCTTGTCTTCGCTTTACTCATCCTTGGACTTCCTATGCCCTCTATCTTCTAAACCCAGGAAGATTTCTTGCCCTGCTCCTTGCATATCAAATGTAACCAAAGAGAATTAAGAACTGCAGAGAGAAAGTGGAATAAACCACAACACAAAACAGATCTTGTATTTTACTGTGCTCTCCAATTCAATTTGTATCTGAAGTGACTGCTAAGACTGCCTTCTTCAAGGAAAAGGGTTAACATTGGGATGTCATCTGCAAATTCTGACCAGTATCACTTCTCTCTTTTTTCTAAAACTGCTAAAATTCATGTCCCATTATCTCTCCATTATCAACCTCGAAGATACTAACCAATCTGGTTTCAAAGCAATACATTCCATAAAGACTGTCCTTTTGGCCATACTGAAATACCATACTTTCTGACATGCTGCTAGATCATCTAAACTAATCTGTCCTCATCTTCCTTAATATTTTAGTAGTGTTTGACACAGTCAACCACAACAATCTCTTGCCCATCCTCATGGAATCTGTGGCACAATATTTGCTTCCTACTTGAAGATTGATCATATGAGATGACACAGAGGGGATCCATATACGCTTCACACAGGCTTTTCACTGGTGTCCCACAAGTAGTCAGTACTTGGGCCACTTTTATTTTGCCTCTATACTCAAGCTCTTGGTAAATTCATATACCAACATGGACATACATCATACCAATGCTATAAGGATGGCCTTCAACTAATCCTCTCCTCCCCTCCCTCAGACACTCATGCCTGGGCTCAGGTCTGTCTTGCAGACATCTCACCATCTGATTCATCCTGTTGTCAGGATCTTATGATTTCCCTTAACAACTCTATGATCTCACCTTCAGTCATTGCATTTAACCTTGGCGCAACCATGGACAATCAACTCTCCTTTTCTGCACACGTTGTTACCCTAACACATTCATGTTCATTTCTTTTTTTCTTTTTTTTTCACAAAAAGATTTGTCCATTTCTATCCACACAGGCCATTCAGTCAAGCCATGTCATTTCAATTACGGGACTACTGCAACTCGCTCTTGGGAGGTCTGCTCCTGTGCGCCATTCATCTGCAACTGATCAAGAATGTAGCTGTATGACTTGAGAAGTGAGCCAATCTGATACTGCTTGGACTTTTTTCAGTATTTATGAACATAGGTGGTGTTAGCTCTGTGTGTTAAAGCTCTGAGTTACTGATCAGAAGGTTGGCAGTTCAAGCCCCAGCTCTGCTGGGTTGTTGCTGTTGGTCCCTTGAGAAGGGCCGTTTATGCTGCCTTCTTCAGGGGTGCCGTATAATGGCTGACCCTACACTCTGATCCTGGCCTACTAACAAGAAGCTGGGATATGTGAAGAATAAAGAATTTTACAGTGCAGTAATGTATATGTGATGAATAAATGCAAAACTGAACTGATAAGCATACCTGTTTGACTCATAAAACACCCCAAAAATGTTGTATGAGCTAGGTCTATGTAAAACATTGTGATGATGTTAGTGTGGGTGATTACACATTTTACCAGCATATCACTAAGGATATAATTCATAAATATTTGAAAACCTGAGCAGGATCAGAGTATTCATACTGTCCTTGAGTTGTACGTCATGTTCTACTCATCACCTTCTCTGACACAAAATAGGTAATCTGCATTGCACTGAATCTGATGAAGATGATGGCAGTTTTTAGGTATTCAAGGGCAAATCTTTTCACAATCATTAATTTGAACAAGTTATCTATGGGAGTGTGGGTGATTGGGAACAGTTGAGTCAAAACACACCTTTAAAAATTCCAAATGGGACTAGGTGTGTGTTTGATCTCATTACTGACAGTTATGTGGCAAGATCTGAAGGCTGTGAATTATATGATTTCAGGAATGTACACTGCCTGGCCCAAAATAGTCTTCATTTGAATTTACAGTAAATAAGTACCAATGAGCCTTTGGCTAGATGTTTCAGTTAATGTGTCACGAGCGACCGAGGGGAGAAGACAAAAACCTTAGCAGTTAGCCCGTGTTGCGTGGACGGTAGACCCAAACGCGGAAGTAGCGCGAGCAGGCAGGATAACCACGCGTTTAATCTCAGAACTCTCTTACACGAAGAGCAAGGATTTACACAAATAAACCCGCGTTCTAGCGACACACACTCAATCGAGGAAGCAAACCGAATTGGTGAGTACTCACGTGAGAAGCGGTAACGCATCGGCGAAGGCATGAATGGAACTCAATGACTGAGCGATGTGACGCGCCATCTTGTTT